>OVBE01014352.1:0-12126 GCA_900406425.1 Iberis pinnata | reverse complement strand
TTTATGTTCCAAAATATAAGATGTTTTCGTATTTCTATGCAGATTTTAAAGCTATTAGATAGTCCACATCCAATGATAAAATGTTAGTTTTTTAATGACTGGTCAAGTGTTTTTAATGTATAATATATAAAATAATTTAAATAAAAAAACATAATTTCTTAATATGCGCTAGGGCTGGGCATAATAACTGGAACCGAAGAATCGAACCGAACCGAACCGAAAAAACAAGTTCGGTTCGGTTCCGGATCCGATTGATTTACCCGAATGGATCTAATTATAGAGATTCATGGTTCTCGGTTCGGTTCGGGTAAGAACCGAAAACCAAAAAAGGAACCGAAAGTACCCGAAAGAACCAAAATTACACGGAAGAACCAAAATTACCCGTTGGTTCGGTTCCGAAATGGTTCGGGTATTTCGGTTCTTTTGGGTATTTCAAGTAAAATACCCGAAAGAACCAAAATTACTCGTTGGTTCGGTTCCGAAATGGTTCTTAATTTTTAGAACCAAACTGAACCGGTTAGGAACCGAACCGAACCGAACCGAATTTCTTTTAGATCCTAAATGGATCTTCTTTTGCTAGAACCGAAAAAACCGGAACCGAAGAGAACCGAACCGAACCGTTTATCCGAACACCCAGCGCTAATATGCGCCCTTTTAACCAAAACAACCTATAGTTTAGAATGGGGGGAGTATTGTTCTAGATTTCATTTATTGCATTTATATTTACTAGATAAAACATATAATTAATATGTATTTTTTAAAAGAGACTATTAATGTTTCCACCATTAAGTAGTGTTAATGCATTATCAACATATAATTATTCTACCTTAAAGTTGTTTTAGTAGTTATCAAAAATAATTTAAACAAAATTTGTTTTTCTTAATTACATAAAAAATTAAAATATCACCTTTTTAAAAACAGAGAGCGTATATATTATCACATTTGGATCGACAAACTTAATTTATAATCAAATTTTATAATACATAAAAAACATAATTTCGTGAAGTTAAACTCTTATTAAAAAATATAGAAAAATTTCTTAAAATACCATCAAAAGAAGTACAAATTTTAAAAATACCACACTTTCAAAAGTTCAAAAATACCACTAAATCATTATTTTTTCCAAAAATACCACAAAAATAAAAAGTGGATTTAAAAGGTTTAGAATTTAAAATTTTGAGTTTGGGTTCACTAAATAAAGTTTTGGGTTTAGTTTTAAAGAGGGTAAGGTTTGGTTTTGGGGTTTTAGGATTTAAATTTGAAGTTGTAAAACTATTCCAAATTTGTGATATTTTTGGGAAAAAAAAACATTTTTGTGATACTTTTAGAAGAATTTGTGGTAATTTTGAAATTTTTAGGAGTATGTAGTAATTTTGAAATATACTTAGTTTTTTGTGGTATTTGTAAAAAAGGCAAATTATAATCAATATCATATTGTGTAAACAATTTATACACAATATCATATTGTTTATACTTTACAAAAAAACCATATCCAACAAATAAAAAATGACGATTACGCCCCTTTCTCTTTCTCTCACCTCTCACCTCTCTTCTCTCTTCCTCTACAACACCCCTTTCTCTTTTTTTCTTTTCTCTTTCTCTCTTCCTCTACCTTTACGCTTACACCTCTTTCTCCTTTCATTTTTCTTATCTTTTCTATTTCTCTCCCCTCTTCCTCTGTTCCTTTCTTCTTTCTTAATCATTTATCGCATAATGAATACATAGTCCTTTGAGAAAACACAATTAAACAAAAAGAGAAACAACGTGAATCCATAAGCAAACCTTCGACGATGACTGATAAATCTTCCGTTAAGCATACCGGTGAGAAGGCGTCGGAAGATGTTGGCGTCTCTGTTAAAAAAAAATAAGGTAAATCGGTGGACCAAACAAGCAGCCAATTGAAGAACCATGTCCATCCGACGGTTTTAGAGGAATCCACAGAGACAAATACATCTCATGTCCACCATGGACACACTGGGGAATCGATGAGAATAATGAAAACGATGCCATATCCTGTCCACCGGGATCCCAAAGATACATGCACTGCCGTCTTAAAATTGAACCCATATATGGTCCCCAGTAGCAGTTGCAAAGCTGATGGACCAAATTTCAGTCGCAAAATACACATTACCTTTTTGTCCATCACATGGTTATTGGTGATAGACTTTGTTTAAAAGAGAATGCTGCATATTTTTTTCTACCAATATATATTATGGACTTGTAGTTATGATGTCAACTGAATATTTGGTCAACCACATGTCTTTTTACATTCCATAAATGTTCCACAAGCATCAACACATAAATAATGGACACAAAAATTCATAGACAAAACACACATTACCATTTACGTCCATCATAAAGTTAGAATATCATACTATGTAAAAGCATTTACATTATAGTCAAAAATATATCATACAAATATTATAATACTTTTTTATTATTCTGTTGGCGAAATTAAAGAGTTATTCAAATTTTTTTACAACAATTATGGCATTATTACTTATTTTTTAACCCATAAATCCATCAAATCACAATTAAAGCTCATTAATGCTCAATTGTACAACACCTATTCTCGCCAAAACATTTCCATTTTCGGAGGGGTGTTTTCGTCTTTTATCTATATCAAACCATTTGTACTTTGATTTATTTGATTTATTTTAATTATTTTATTTATTTTAACACATCTAATCAAATTTAATGAATACTTAATACTCCATCTTGCGTCTCAAACTCCCGCCAAAACGAAAGAAAACCGCAGGGTCATTTTTGTCCTTACAGCATACTAAATGGACTGTGCATTATGGTATAACCCACAAACTTTTCCCATTATGATATTTTTCCTTAACTAATAGGTCCAATATGGTAGATTCAATAATTAAGCCCTTGTAAAAATCTCCCAAGAATATATCTATAGAAGTAAACTTTTAAACAATTAACCAAACTCAATTCCTCCAATTTTTTTATAATCTTGAACAATTATTACTATAAATATATATATATATAACACAAGTTCCCAAATTCAGAAAATCTAAAGTAAGTAAAGGCTAATAATAAGACAAAAAAACTAAACACGAAAATCTAAAACACGTAAGTAGATTCTCCATCACGCGTTACACGGAAAATCCTAAGTTATAAATAAACAAACATGACGAAGAAAACTATCACAATCTCAAAAATTTTATACAATAATCAGAGAGAGAGAGAGAGAGAGATTAAGAAAAATGGCGATCGTGAATCCTCAATTTTGCGCACCGTACCCAATAGAGCTTGGAATCGTAAGAAAGGTGATGACGATAACGGACGGTAACTTCGCTGTGACGGACGCTAACGGAAATCTACTTTTTAAAGTCAAAGAGCCTTTGTTTAGTCTTTCCGATAAAAGAATCTTGATGGATGCATCAGATACTCCTATTTTGACCTTAAGAGAAAATGTAAGTACTACTATAAATTACAACAACACATTTTATCATTGATTTGTTTTTATATATACAAAACATCTTGTTTTAATATATAGTAATTTTGTATGATTTGGAAATATGTATTTGATTTTTATGATTAGCTAATTTGTTAATGTTTGTAGATAATGTATTAAAATCCACTTTTAATAGTTTAAAGTTTAATCCACTACGAGAAATTCTTTAAAATACCATAAAATAAAGTTCAGATTCCATCCATTTTCAAAAGTTTTAAAAATACGATTAATTTTTTTAAAAAAAAAATATTATAAACATAAAAAAATAAATTTTAAGGTTTTAGAATTTAAAATTTTGGTTTTGGGTTCACTAAATAGATTTTAATTTTTTAGTTTTGAAGGAGGTATGATTTGGTTTTGGGTTTTACGGTTTAAATTTGAAGTTTTAAAACTATTTCAAATTTTGTGATATTTTTGAAACAAAAACATTTTTGTGTTATTTTTGGAAAATATGATACTCTTTTCAAACTTTTGAGAATCTGTAGTATTTTTGGAATATACATAATTTGTTATGATAATTTTGAGAATTCTCTTATCCAATATATTACAGGATCTTAATGAAAAATACATTTATTTAAAAAATCATTAAAAATACAGCCAAAAACCACAAATACTACTAGTCTTTTTATATATAAAAATCACCACAAAATTAAAAATAACTTTAAATCCTCAACATTTTACCATAAAATCGAAAATCTAAAAACTCAAACCAAAATTTTAAAACACAGTTAAAATTCATTTCTATACCTGTAATAATATTTGGAAGAAGAAAAAAATGCTTGATTTATTTTAAAACAAAGACTGGTTTTGTGGTATTATTATAAATTTTCTCTATAATGTAATTCTAACTCTCTTTTTATGATTTATATAAAAATTGTAGAAGGTGAGTTTGCATGATAGGTGGCAAGTATTTAAAGGAAAAAGTACAGACCAAAAAGATTTGGTTTACACATTGAAAAGATCATCAATGATTCAATTAATTAAACCAAAACTTGACATTTTTTTGGCTCATAATAAAGAAATGAAGATTTGTGACTTCCATGTTAAAGGAAGTTGGATCGACCGGTCTTGTGTTGTCTATGCAGGCAAATCTGATAACATTGTTGCTCAGGTTTGTTAATAACCCGGTTTAAGTTTCTATAAATTGTAAACCGGTTTACATTGTACTGATTTGTGGTTTTTTTTCAGATGCATAAGAAACATACTGCACAAAGCATATTGATTGGGAAGAGTAATTTCTCAGTTTCGGTTAATGCGAATGTTGATTATGCTTTTATTGTCTCTCTGATTGTAATTCTCGATGATATTAACCGAGAAGATTCAGATGATTAATATGTTTCTTTTGTTTTTCTTTTTCATCAATCTCTCTCTCTTTCTCTCATATTAATATGTTTCTTAAATTAATTATTTTTGTTGGGAATAATATTTTGTAAACTATATTCAAAAGACAACAAACCAATATTTGTGTGTTTTTTTTTTTGTGAGGCTTGACACTCCATTATAGAAAACATATATTTTCTCCGTTGTATAATACAAGATGTTTTAGAGAATTATTTACGTTATAAAATATAAAATACTTTCGTATTTCTATGCAGATTTTAAAGCTATTATAAATGTTCACATCCAATAATAAAATGTCAGCTTTTATTGATTGGTCAAATGTTTTTAATATATAATATATAAAATATTTTTAATAAAAAAACAAAATTTCTTAATATGCACGCTTTTAAGCAAAATATCTTATATTATGGAACAGAAAAAGTATTTTATAAGATTTTATCGATTTAATTATGAAATCTTACTAGTGCAAAGAAAATTTAAACATCTAAAATTAGATTTGCAATAGTAGTTATTCAATATTTTAGAGATATATATTGAAATTTCGTATATTATATCGTGTTTTATTGGTTTAAATGCGAGAAAAAATGAGCTAGTGCAAAGGAAAATAAATAGTAAACATGTAAACTTAGAAGGCAATAGTAATTAACTAATTATTCAACGTTTTGGATGTGTTTTGAAGGTATATATTGACATCCCATGAATAGTTAATATAAGCTCTTTGTTGTCCATGTAACTATGTTTTTGGCATTATAGAGATTGATCAGATTGTAATGATTCAAATGTCACAAAAAAATACTAGTGCAAAGGAAAGGAAATAATGAACACCTAAATTGAGAAAGCAATAGTTAAATATAAGCTTTTGTCAATCTCGAAATAAAGACAAAGAAGCTGCTCCCATACATGTTTTTCAAAGCAGCCACTCAAGTAATGGATTTTGACGCCAGCGATGGGGAAATTCGTCGGCGTCGTCTTGTCTCTTCTTCTCTTAGTTTAGTTCGCTTTGTTCTCTTAGATTCCGCAATCTCTATTGCGACCTTTCACTCTCTTCCACTGCTGGTTATGGTGTCTTTCAAATCTTGTCGTTTAGTTCACTGTTGTTTCTTGTGGCTCGACTGGTCCGTTTCTTCGCCATTCCTGCTTGCTCTTCTCAAACTGTGGTTTCTCGAGATGTGCTTTAATTTATGGATGAAAGCTTCAGAGAAGATTCACCACCGCAGAGAAATGCTCATCCGGTATGACGATGCGAATCTTCATTTGACTGAATCGTTCGACGCTTCTCCATGGAATCTCACCCTAAGTCTCGGATTTAGAAAGCCCATGAGCGCATACATCTGTTGTAGCTTTGTCTCAGGTTTGTCTTGACATAAGCTCATATCTAAGCGATGTATGCTCTTTACTCGTTAAATATGAATCCCACCTTCGATCTATGGTCTGTTGGGTTAGTAAATCTTTGACATCGCTACTTCCTTGTGCAAGACACAGGATTTGTGTGTTACCACATATCTACTTGGTTCCCCCCTTGTTGGCAGTCTCGGTCTTAAATATCTTGATATCATGGATTGTTCAAGCACTTCATCATTTGGATGTGTTGTTAGGTCTAACTCAAGACACTGCCATGAAGGTTTTAGTTTCACCTATGTACCGCTATTGTCAGTTTCGTTTCGACATGGTGTCGAGGCTTAGTCTCTTCTTTGTGTGGCCTCTTACTTCTATGTGCAGTTTTTGGTTCTGTAGAGTTTTGTTGTGTTCTTATCCTCCAGTATGCTTTGTGTGCACCTAGACCAGGTTTAGTCCCTCTCCTATTATATTCTCTGAGTTTGTTTGCTTGAGTCTTAAGCTATTTAGGCCAAGTAGTTTTAAGAGAAAGATCAATTACTTGTCGATGGGTTTTCAAGACTTTGAATCATACCTATTTGGTATATCTCCAAAAATTGAGTATTGGATTCCATGTTTCTATGTTTGTAATAAATATTGGAAAATATCAGTTTTGCTATGCAGTTAAGAATGTCATTGGGAATGGATTCTTCTAATTTCTCATTTGGTGGTTTTTTGCAATTTTTATCTGGTCATCTCTTTTGTTTTACGAGATTACCATGTATTGAAGTTTCTAATAGCTTTTTTAAAAATTTGTTTAAACACTAACGGCTTGGTCCCATGTATTAGCTATGGTATCTATTTTGTTGCAGATACAGGGCGGTTTATGCGTGTCAATCGTGTTTCGGCATCTCCCTTTCTAACGTTTCAGAGAACTTACGAGAATTTGTGGAAAGTCATTCTTCTTTGGTTGTTTGAAAGCATTAGCTTATCTTTTTGCACAACCATCAGAATGTTTGTGCCTTTTATGCTAGTTCCAAATGATACGACATTGAACACTTGCCTCTTCTCCGTTGTAGAGGATGTTTCCTTGGACATAAGTGTATACTTTTTCCGTTATATAAAGAGAAAGTTTTGGATTCTACCTTGTTTTAGAAGCTTTCTTTGGCGTTGAGTGAGTAGTAAAAAAAAAACAAATAATTTTTTTGACAGTAACTTAGTAATCTTCGCTCCAGTTTCAGTTTGGTTAGTGCTCAAAGCAAAGGGATTGGATTTCACCTATGATCAGATTAGTTTTTCCCACCTAAGTCTTTTAGAACTCCAGTTTTGAAATAATCGTGGTTACATAGATGCTTTTTTAAAAACATTTTTTTCTACAGATAGAACCAAAGCCCTTCTTCTTGCAACATTCGACTCGTTCACAGCTCTGTCGTAATTTTGAATTCACTAAATAATCGAAATAGAATTTGGCGCCTTCCCCTCGATGAATACTTGGAAATGGGCCTGTTGATAGAGCTGGGCGGGGAGGCGATACTAGTTATCAGGTCATAATCACAATCAACGAGCTTCGAAGATTTCTTCATGAGGATTCGGTTTTCTCGTCTTTCGACTCTATCTTACTTTTATTCCCACTTTTAACTATGAGTTAGGGAATGTTTTAGTAAAACTTGCTTTATAATTTGTAAACTTATACTCCTTTAATGGAGTGTAAACTCTTTAGTAATGAAATATTGGTTTGACAAAAAAAATCTCATGTAACTGCAATTTTTTCGTTTTATAGAGATTTATCGGATTTTAATGATTCGAATATGACGAAAAATACTAGTGCAAATAAGAGTAGATAGTAAACATCTAAACTTCTATATTGAAATACTAATTATTCAATGTTTTGGAGATGTATTTTGAAATTCAAGGGATATAAACTCTTTATCTCAACAAAGGATTATGGAAACAAAAGTATTCAAGATTTATTCATCAATTACTTCAATTAGTGCTACGCTGTCTGAAAATCTCAACTCCTAAGTAATCAATAGTGTTCATTATAAGTGCAACATTAGGCTTCGCCAGCTTAACTCGAACAGCTCTTATCTGAGGAAACTTTTCAAGCGTTTTAGTCGCGATTTGTTCCGCGACTGCCTCCAAAAGGTTTTTTGGTGAACCTTCCACAATCTCTTTAGCTAGGCTGCAAAATTATATCATTTTCTCATCAATATATATGAAAAAAACATTATCCAATGTAAATAACTAATAAATCATAAACTTTTATATACAAAGAAACCGGAATAGAACTGGTTCTTCATGATACTCCTGTTTTTAAAAGATTGTCTTTTTAGCTATCATTTTTTTTTTGTTGCGGAATAATGTCAGATTTAGGTTTTCAATGCAGAAATTTAATGAATTTGAATTTTCTGATTAGTAGAATATTTGCAGTACTTTTTTATATTGGTTGATTTATAATATTTAATGTCATTTTTATAGAAAATATAAATTTATTAATTTGTGTGAAAATCTAAAATGACAAGTATTCTTTTCAAAGTTCTTGAAATAAATCATAGTATGTATCTAGGAAAAGTCGGAAATGATCTGATCTTAAATATCCTAGTTTTCAGAGCGGATCCGGATTCTAGATATTATTGTTTATACCTTAGCCATGATACTAGTAGTAGTAAGAATTTACCTGAAAATGTCGACATAGCTGATTGTGTCTGTTAAGTTATCTGATTCACCAGCTTGTTTAAGACTCATCCAAGCATCAATATCAACAACAAACCATTGACCCAATTTATTTTCTTCAGCAATTGCTCCATGAAAACCATAAAATTTCAACCCTTTCAGTATCAGTTTGTCTCCCATCATTAACATTTCATTCTCCAATGATTCTGTTACGAGACCTATTATAATAGTACATTCACATATAAGCTGAGCCCAACTTCTTTTTATCCATAAATTAATTCTCTTCTTAATGGGCTGGGCGTATAAATCGAAACCCGAAATCTAAACCGCAAAACTGAAACCGTTCTTCCAAATAACCTGAACGGTTTCTATATATCTCAACCAAAAAACCGAATCCGAACCCAAACCAAAACCCGAAAGTATAACCGAAAAACCTATATATATATGACTATATATGTAATTATGATCGGATAGTTAGGATTTTACGTAGAAAAAGTAGGTTTTTAGTAAAATAACTCGGATATTTATGGGTTTTCGTCAGATATTTAGAGTTTTTGATTTGATTAACTTCGATTTTAGCTAGGTTGTTCAGATAATTAGTATTTTTTATTCCATTTCGGGTCCTAATAAAAATGAAAAATCTCTCAAATCCTAACCAAACTCGAACCGCATATGAATCGAATGTTTAAATAACCCGAACAGTTCCTATATGCCCTTAACCGAATTACCCGAACAGAACCCGAACCGAATGCCCACCCCTAATAAACACAAGAATTACCCAAACCGAACCCGAACCGAACGCCCACCCCTAATAAACACAAATCTTTCAGATTACAGATAAACTTAACCGTTATTTCAAACTTTTGATGTCATCAATTGTATAATTAAAACACACATGTTCAAATGAAGAAACCACCACATTACTTATTGGTTCTGTCTGAAAAAGTAAAATCATGTCAAGAGAATCTAATTAATATTTAGACCGTACACATCTCTGGATCTTTTTATCACCCAATTAAGTCTAAAACCAAATAGAAACAGACATGCGATTTTAAAAGGAAATTCAGACATACCTCGCTGTTCCAAAGTCGCCGGAGCCGTCGTCTCAAGTGAGCTATACATTTCTCCGTTTTTGACGATAGTTTTAAGGTTAGAGATGAATCAGATTCTGTGGTTGCCTTAATCTCCTCTGTATATATATATACTCTATTTATAGGCCCAAAGCCCTAAGAAACATTTATTACTTTTCACCAAATTAACAATCATTTAGATTTGTTGGCATATTTTAATTTCTTAAAAGAAAGTGTTGAGATTTGGGCAGATTATTACACTTTTCACCATATTAAAAGATATCTTAAAGTACTTAATAATAATCCACTAAAAATAGTGATAATAGTGATAGTAACAGATTTTCGTTTTTTTTTATAAAGGATTTATTATATATCGAGATGTAAGCCCGTTACATTTTTCAATCCAAAAACAAAACAAAAAAATCTCTACAACATTCTTATCAGGTTCGGAAATGGGCTTTTCCAATTTAAAGCCCAGGCCCAGACATAAACCAGAAAACCCTAAAAAAAAAAATTTAAGAAAACTCTAAACTTTGTAGCCGTCGTCAAAAACTTGCGGACTCGCCGGCGCCACCTAACGACCCGGCGGCGTCTCCAAAGCGACGATGAGTCTCCAACATTATTGCAGCCGACAACGACAACATAGCTCGAGGGGAGGAACAAGACAGGTCGGAGATCGCCTCGTGCGGTGGCGGTGGCGAAGAGTAGGTTTTCGGCTTGAGTCGGAACGGGTGTGAGTAGCCTTCCGACCCGGGTTAGCGGGTGTTTCCAGAGTAAGCGGTCCCGGCGCTGTCACTGCAAACCCACCCAAGTCTTGAGGTCCTTCGCACCTAGCCGCGCCGACGCTCCTGCTTCTCACCTCCGGAGGATCTGGCCGGATCCGCCGTTTTGAAGCTTCTATCTTTTCACCAGAAGTCGCCATGCACCTGAAAAAGAGAGAGACTTTTTGTTTTGCCAAGGAGAGGGAAGATGACACGGCGAGTTCGCCGGTTCTGGATTCGCCGGCAGGCCCTAGGATCACGGAGCAAGAAGTTGTGGCTCGTCTGAGAGGAGTTTTGGACTCGCCGGAAAACTTCTCCTCCACAGGTCCCTCCGGACCAGAGAGAGAGAGTCAAAAGAAAAAGTTTTCAAGAGAGTGTGCACCCAATTTCCTTGTCTTAACTTATTCAGTGATAGTAACAGATTATTACACTTTTGCTCATGGCCATTTGGCAAAAGGGAAAAGATTTTACTCATTATTGATTAATTTTTTTCCTATCAAAATATTAAATTATAATTTATTAAAAATTAATATACTGTTAACTAGTGATGGATTTGTTTAAAGAGATTTTTTTCTTTTGCCAAAAAGTTTAAAGAGATTTTATACCATTGAATTATTGATCACTTTCTCCATCACCCTTAAAGTTAGTTTAAATCACTTTCTCCATCACCCTTTAAGTTAATTTAAATCATATGTATGAGTGACCACCACCAATCAGCTAGTTAGTGGCATGAACAACATTTTTCAAAGAAAAAGTTGTCTCGTAAAATCAAGATGTTTAACAAAAAAAAAAAAAGATTTAATAGTTGTTAAATATGTTATTTTGTAAAATAGATCATAGATCTTATGCGAATGAAAAATTTTCGTTATTAGGATTTTGAATTATTAAAAGATAAATTAATATAACAAAAAAAATTAACTCACATTTTTTGCAAGAAAAACTAATATTGATATTTTAATTTTATTTGTTTTTATTAAAAGTGTATATATGTTATTATGCTGTAATTATGTATTTTGTATGTGGCAATTGAGTAATAAATTATACATATAAAAAAGGGCTAAAAACAATTATTCGATTGTTGCAAAGAAATAACAGTATGGGATTTTCTCTACAATTAGAAATTGGTGAGGAAAATGATACTCGTTTGATTCCACAATCCAATATAAGGATGAAGATGCATGAGATATATTTTCAGTTCAAGAAGGATAAAGCAATCCAAATTGGCAGAGACGGGTATTTCATCATGAGAAAGTCAAAGGTAAAATTAATAATAGTGACTCCGGTACGGACTAATTGGTATTGGGTAGTCGAAATTTCAAGACTTTATTCAGAAAGCATTGGTTTCTTCTGTGTGATATGGAGACTAAAACAAGTGGTGCCAATGAGGCATACCTATCACATTCGAGTAAAGCGGCATATGAAGAAGGAACATAACATGTTATTTTCCTGTTAGCGAGTAAGGCTTGTTTCAAAAAAGCATCGTTTAATTTCCTTT
>OVBE01014350.1:0-12127 GCA_900406425.1 Iberis pinnata | reverse complement strand
ACGGCGTCATAATTGATTATGTTTTTCTTTCAGTTGATTGGGATCGCCGTCCCATCGTTTCATGTAAGGGAATTTTGTTGAAATGCTCCGAGTCATGGCTTTGAAGAAGCAAGCTGAAGCCACCGCGACATTGTTGGGGTTGGTAAAGGTACCCAAAGCAAACGAGGGGGGTAGGGGACAGGCTGTAGCGGTCGAAGCGGCAAATGAAGCCTCAAAGTCTGTCGAGGATCCTGCTATTGCCTCCCCTTCCAAAAAAGCAGCTAGGAAGCAGATTCTCGAAGTTCCCGCGAGGCGAAAGAGGACTGTGGTGGAAGAAGTGAGGGTGCAGAAGAAGGATTTCAACACGTCGATCGTCATCTCTGAGCTCGTGTATGATCCTCCGATCGCACCCTTAGAGGCTGCCGATAATGGGGCTCAAGTGGACGAGCGCGCCATCATCCAGGTCAAGGAAAAGGAGGAGAAAGGGGATCTCGAGGACGGGGAGGAAGGTCTTAAGATGGGGGATGATGAAGCAGTCCTGGTTGGGAGAGCGCGTTACGTAGAGGATACCAATAAGGTTCTTTTTGATTTTCATTACAACGACGTTATCCGAATGCACGAGGATCTGCTGCATGTGGAGATTTGGTTCGTCAGCTGATTCCTCTTTGATCTTTCGACGAGGGGGAACACAATGATAGGTCGAAAAACCTGTTTGATAACTTTTCCGTGTCTTATGTCAAGGTATGAGTTTATGGTATCTTTATTTAACTTATATTGAATCGCGCTGATTTGTATGTGTCGTGCAGACGTGGATGATGGCGAACCACATGTTTAGGTTGTCTAAGCTAAAGGTGCAGTTGGCCGCAAGATAACTATTCACATGAGCAGCTATGGAGATAAGTTTGACAAGCTGTATTAGGAGGAAAAGAAGAGGTCCAAGGACTTGGCGGATGTGGGAGCAAGGCATGACGCGCAGGCGCAGGAAGGGCACGCATTGGCCGAAAGGGCGACTACGTAGATGAAGTTAATCGAGGCTGAGTGTGATGCCGTGAAGGCTGAGAAAGACGGACTCGCTGCTCGTAACGTTGAGCTTGAGAAAAAAGTAAAGAGGCTGCGTGAGGAGAACGGCGCGCTTGCAACTCGGTATAACGATGCGAACAAGANGTGATGCCGTGAAGGCTGAGAAAGACGGACTCGCTGCTCGTAACGTTGAGCTTGAGAACAAAGTAAAGAGGCTGCGTGAGGAGAACGGCGCGCTTGCAACTCGGTATAACGATGCGAACAAGAAGAGATTGCATGGGCTCAAAAATTTTGACTCTTGCATCATGGAGAGAGTTGAAGAGGCCGAGAAGTCTTAGAATTCATTCGTTGCCATACGTTTTGCCAAGGTGCATCAACATTTGAAGGAGATGCGCGTAACTCGAATGTTAGATGAGGCTATCACATGTTACAAAAAGGCTGGGGAGCTTTTTGATATGGTAGCGAGTTTTTGCGGGGCGGTGCCCGACGTCCTTCGAGAGTTGCTTGCTGACCATCTTGCGGAGAAGAAGGAGGCTAGGGAGAAGATAGTGATAACTAAGCTATCTATTGAGGACCTAGCAGGTCTGTCGAGACGTCCCGAGGAGGTTCCTCAGCCTGTTGACAATCAAGGTTCATCTGTTCAGCCTGCTGGGGCTGACGATGCGGCTACAAAGCGCGGTGCTTAGTTTTGTTTTTGGTTGTTAGTTTTTTGTGCTCGTTGAGTTGCCATCACGGCTGTGTATGAACCTCTTGTTTTAATGAAAATATTTGTTTCTGCATTTCGTCTTCCTGTTATTACTATATATGCGATTTCGTTTGCTCTGCGTTTCTTGCGGTCGACTCCGCAGTTATTTGGCAAAGTTGTGGCGCAGGTGCGAGGTTGAGTTAAGGTGATCATGGTACATTGGGAATTGTGAGGATATGGCTCGAATTTTTGGGTACAAATGTTGTTGCCTAGTTGTTCCTTATTCCTATTGTGATCGTTTAGCTAAGACGTCACTGCGAGCCTGGGCTCGGATTTGTACTTTTTTACGAGGGTCGTCTCGGCGAGTCTGGGCTCGGCTTGTGTTTGTTATTTTTTTATCTTTTGAGTAGAAAGTCTAAAATGAACTGGATTTATGTCGAATGAAGGAAGGTAATGAGGGAGTCTATTCCCCCCCCCCTCCCCAAAAAAAAACACAAGATTTTTTTTTTGTTACAGCTGGACCCTTATTTTAGGCTGCCTACGTACCCATTATAGAGGGATCAAGCCATTCGTAGTTCATGGTGTGACCATACATGAGCTAGTAGTGGTAGAGCTTGAGGTGTCTCGCATTCCAAGATCAGGGTTGCATTGTTCCGTCCAGGTCGGCGAGTTGGTAGACGCCTGGTTTGATGATTTTGACGATCTGGTAGGGGCCTTCCCGTTTTACACCCAGTTTGCCAACTCTGTACTCTTTGGTGTTGTCGAAGAAGTGGCGTAGGACCATGTCACCGTCGGAGAATCTTCTGATGTTGATGTTTTTTTGTAGTACCTTGCCGCGGCTTGTTGGTAGTTCTGGATGTGTAGGAGGGCTCAGTCGCGCGCTTCTTCAGCTTCATCGAGTCTATCGTGCAGTATTGTGTTGTTGATGTTGCTGTTCTCGGGGAGTTTGAGTCTTCTGAGGCTGTAGTTGACTTTGAAGGGTACCATTGCTTCTATGACGTGAGCCAGGGAGAAGGGTGTTTGGTTCGTCGCTCTTCTTGGGGTCGTTCTATGCGACTAGAGGACTCCATCGAGTTCGTCGGCCCACATACCTTTCTTCTTCTCTAATCTCTTTTTAGTCCGTTGATGATGGTTTTATTCGTTGCTTCGGCTTGGCCGTTTCCTTGAGGGTACCGCGGTGTGGAGTGGTTGATTCAAATCTTCCATTTTGCACAGAAATTCTCGAACTTGTGGGAGCAGAACTGCGTTCTGTTTTCTGTGATGATCTCGTAGGGTAGTTCGTGCCTACATATGATGTATTTCCACACGAAGTTCTGTACCTTGATGACATGTATTTCGGCGTAAGATTTGGCTTCGATCCATTTTGTGAAGTAGTCCATCATGACGAGGAGAAATTTTCATCCCCGTGAGGAGGGCATGGGTCTGACGATATCCATTGCCCATCGCACGAAGGGGTAGGGGGATGATGAAGTTCGTAGGAGCTCCATGGGTTGGTGGATGTTTAGGGCATGGCGTTGGCATTTTTCGCACTTCAGGGCGTACTTATGGCAGTCGGCGATCATGCTGGGCCAGAAATGGTTGGGCTTCTTTATCTTGAGGGCCAGAGCTTGTCCGTTGGAGTGATTTCCTTCTTCACTGTCATGCGTTTCACGGATGATGCGTTCAGTTTCTTTGGCGTCGGGGCAAGTTAGTAAGATGCCGGTTGAGTCTCGTCGCAGGAGGTGTCCATCAATCATTATATAGTGAGCAGCTTTGGCTTTCAGTCGCTGCGCTGCCCATTTTTCATCACGCAGGGTGCCATCGACTAAGTAGAGGTTGATTTAGTCGCGCCAATCTGGGATGGGAGCTTCGTGGTCTGCTCCAAATTCGATGTCGTCCTCTACGATGTCGTGGTCATCTATGAAGTGGACGAGGTCAAGGCTGATGCTGAGCTTTTGAATTTCTTCCATTGGGATGGTTCTGCGTATGTGGGAGTCGCTTGACGAGGCGATGGTTGCTAGCACGTCGGCTATCTTGTTCTCACTCCTTGGGATCTTGACGATTTTGAAATATTCCAGTTCTCTCGCTAGGTGTTGGACCACTCGTAGATATGCGTCCATTCTCTCGCTCTTTGCCTCGTAATCTCCTCGAACTAGCTTGCGACAAGATGCGAGTCGCAAAAAGCTCGAATTTGTTTTGCCCCAATACCCTGTGCTAGTTTGAGTCCGGCTATAATTGCTCTGTTGTTCGACGCGTTGAAGCTGAGGCGAAATGACTGTTCTAAGACGTCGCCCTCTAGGGATTCTAGGCATAATCTGATCCCCAATCCTCTTGAGCAAGAAGATCCGTCGACGTGTAAGGTCCATATCTAGGGTGCTTCGACACCTTCAATCAGCTCTGGTGGGAGCTTAGTGATGAAGTCGGCCAATACCTGTGACTTCACATTCCTTCACCCCATAAAATCGATGTCATATTCGCTGAGCTTGATGGCCACTTCGCCATCCTTCTTGATTGACTTGGGCTGTGAAGGATGGCGCGTAGCGGTTAGGCTGTTAAAACTGCGATTGAATGTGACTGAAAGTAGGGTCATAGCTTTATGGCGGTGATGACGATGGTGTAGGCCAGTTTCTCTAGGGTGGGGTATTGGATTTCTGCACCGTCTAAGGTCTTGCTGGTGTAAAATATTGGTCGTTGTTCGCCACGATCTTCTCTAACAAGAACACCACTGATGGCGGTAGTGGAGACATATATGTATAGGTATAAAGTTTCACCGTCTTTGGGATTTGCCAATATCAGTGGTGTGGATATGTATTCCTTTAGTTCCTTGAATGCTTGTTCGCATCTCTCATCCCATTAGAATCTCTTGTTGCCTCGTAGCAGCTAATAGAAAGGTAGGCATCTGTCGGTTGACCTTGAAATGAACCTGTTGAGTGCCGCGACGCGACCTGTTATGTCTTGTACTTCGCGCGTGCTTTTTGGCGAAGGAAGGTCGACGAGAACCTTGATCTTTTTTGGGTTTGCTTCTATTCCTCTATGGGTGACGATGTAACCGAGAAATTCTCCTGATGTTACGCCGAATGTGCATTTGGTGGGATTCAGTTTCATTCTATATTGGTTAAGGATGGCGAAACAGGAGCGCAGATGCTTGATGTGGTCCATTTTAGACAGCGACTTGACGAGCATGTCGTAGATATATACTTCCATGGTCGTGCCCAGCAGATCGGAGATTATTCTGTTGACCAGCCTCTAGTACGTCGCGCCTGCGTTTTTGAGCCTGAACGGCCTGACTCTATAACAGTATGTCCCTTTGTCTGTGATGAAGGCTGTCTTTTTTCTATCGTCGGGGTGGATCATGATTTGATTGTAGCCTGAGAAGGCGTCCATGAAGGAGAGCAGTTCGTTCCCGGCGGTTGCTTCGACGAGGCGGTCAATATGAGGGAGTGGGTAGCTGTCTTTCGGGCAAGGCTTGTTTAGATTGATGAAGTTGACGCATACTCGCCACTTGCCATTCTTCTTCTTTACGACGACTGGATTCGCTAGCCACTCCGGGTACTTAACTTTGGCTATAGATCTGGCGCGCAATAATTTTTCCACCTCGTCGTACACTGCTTACACCCTCTCTGGTCCTAATTTTCGGTGCTTTTGTCTGATCGGTTTGAATGTCGGGTCAACACTGAGCTCGTGGCAAGTAATGTTCGGGTCGATGCTAGTCATGGATTCTAGTGACCAAGCAAAAGAATTGGAGTTTTCCTTTAGGAAGGCAATTATTTTGGCTCTAATAACTTCGTCAAGATCGTGGCCGACGCCGATGTATCTGTTGAAACTCTTGGTTTCTATGTTAATTTGGTCGATATTATTGCAGTTTGGGTCCCTTCGTTCTTTCGGGACGTCTGATCAGTCGGCGCGTCCCAACTATAGCTGCTATAATTCCGCGCTCTTGCGGGCTTGATGCACAGAAATAAAACATGTTCTTGCTGCTCTTTGGTTGCTCCTGAGGGTGATAGTTCCTCTTGCCATTGGGATTTTGACGAATTGGTGGAAGATGGAGACCACTGCTTTCGTTGCCGCGAGCCATGGGGTTCCCAAGACGGCGTTGAAGATTGGGTGTTCGTCGATTACCTGAAATTTGGTGGTTGTGATGCTTTCCCTGACCCTGACGGGGAGTTTGATGGTCCCAACGGTCTCGACTGAATCCCCGCTAGAGCCGGTGAGCAATTGCATGGTTCTTATTACAGCTTCTTCGCCGATCTCCATTTTTTGGAGGGTGATCTTGAAGATTATGTCTACAGAACTGCCGGCATCGACGAGGATTCTTGTTACTTTGCAGTCTTTGATGATGAGTTCGATGAGAATGAAATCTCTATGTACGCTGTCGATCCCTATTAGGTCATCGGTGGTGAACCGGATCGGTTCATGCCTCAACAGTTTACTAACAGACACTCCTCTCGTGTTAAGGACTAGATGCTCTGTCCTCATGGTTGACCGTATGGAGTCTCCATGTCGCTTGATTCCGCCCATGATAAATTTAATTCTTCGACGAGGGTTAGGGGCGCCTTCGTCCCTTTCGACGTTGTCTTGCCTTTGTGGAGGGGTCATGTCTTCGTCGACCGCTTGTCTCTCTTTCCTTCCCCTCGCGTTGTGGTTTTGATTCGGAGGGCAATTCTTTGAACGTTCTCTGTAGTTCCGCAGTGGATATTGATTGGGCCGTCTCTGCCTGTCGCGCCCTCGAGTTTCTTGGTATTTCTTAAGCAATGTATCCTTCAAATGTCGGTAATCGGCCGTGCTGGGCCCTTGCCGATTATGGAATTTGCAGTAAGCGTTTCTATCGTCGTCTCGCCTCTGATGAGCTTGTGGTTTACGTTCTTCGATGAGGTAATAGGCATGTTGTTTTCCTTTTTCTTGTTTCGATTGACCTTCGTAGAATTGAAGTGGCTCGACTTGCTCTTCCTTTTCTTTTCCGTTGTAGGCTTTGGTGAGCCTGCGGGCCATCGTGGCCTTTTCCTCTTCCATCCTGATAAAACGGTTGGCTCTGTGCAGGGCGTCTTCCAAGGTTTGTGGCTGGTTCAGTAACAGTTCTTTGTGGAACCTTGATTCGTACCATAGAGCGTTTATAAGTGCGGTGATGGCGGCTTCATCGGAGATAGCTACCCTTGAAACTACTTCCTTGTACCTCTCTATGAATGTTATGAGGGATTCTCGGGGTCTTTGACTTAACGACCATAGATCGGCGGTTGATGTCTTCTTCTCCATGAACATGGAATAATGCTTGACGAAGGCCATCAATAACTACTGAAAGTTGTCGATGGATCTGTCTTCTAGGTGGGAGAACCAAGAAAGAGCGGCTCCTCCTAGATTTTCACAAACAGCTGGCAGAGTCTGGCGTCCCTTTCCTCGTCGGTGAATTGGGTGCGTCCCATTGCGATTGTAAAAGCGGTCTTATAGTGAGTTGGGTCGGCGTTTCCTTCGAATGTCGGGAGTTTGATCTTTGCGATGTGCTTGATTTTAGTTTCTGTTATTCTTTGGTGAACGCAGGGTTTCTTTGACGACTCGTTCGATCTCTGGGGCCGAGCTGGTGGCTTTATGAACTAGCGAACTCATCTCCTGCAGCTGGGCTTTCATCGCCCTTATCTCATCGTTTGGGCTTGTGAGATTGTGGTGTGACGGTGTGTCTTCATGGCGGTCTAATCCACGACCTTATTGGGTTTCCGCAATTGGTGTCGAGGCATCGGTCGAGCCGAAAAGATTTCGGTTATGGACCTCTAGTTCGGCCCTTCGTAGGCTTGCCGTCATTATCGCTTCAAATTTGCTCCTCAGCTGCCGGGATTCATTCTCTTGTTCCTCCAGTCGATGCAGTAGCGTCTGATTTGTTTTTCTTGCGTAGGCACTCCTTGGATCCTGTTCAGCGGTCCGGTCGGCGTCCGGTGGTCCGTATTAATTGTGTTTGCCATGCTTTCAGTGCGTCGTTGAGTGGGATGTGTTTCCTTATCAAATGAGTCCCCAACAAAGTTGCTAATTGTTAAATTTAGGGTCATTCGGTCCCCCTGGATTTGAGTTCGTATTTGATAAGGGAAATTACAACTACAAAGGTATGAAGCGGGTCGAAAATCCCGACGCACTTAATTGGTTACAGAGAAACCCAGGTCGTCAGTTTTATCTCTCTAACTTTTCTCTAACACTCTCTCTTTATAAAAGCCAATCCTTGCTCGGTTGAGGTTCTTCTTCTATTTATACTACTCCTGTCATCATTCGACTACGCAGGACAGTTGGCTAGGCGGCTTGTTCATCCGGCGAGTTGGTCCGTAGGTCACTTTTTGCCGAACTATATAGAGACTAGGTGCACTGTTCTGTCGGCAATTCTACTTGCCTCATCAGTCCTACTGAACGGGCTTTCGATGCTGGCTTCTGTGTTGGGCTTAGTCCTTTGGGCCTGGGGCGACGGACCCATACCCTATAATGATTATAATATTTATCCACTAGCCTATATAAATCTCCAACTCTAACGAGTATACTTTATGAAGTGGAATTAGCTACATGTGATGCTTGGATATTTTAATAGTGCTCGGAATTGCATTTGGACGCAATGTGAAACACTAGAGATGTTGGTTCTCACCTGAGAGGTTATAGGAGTTGACTCACGTAGTGGAAGCTACGATAGAGTAAAGTTCTTGTTTAGCCTAAGAATTCCCAAGAAAATAAGCGATCTTTAACGCGTTAAGAATGTAGAGGTTCTATCCGTGAGAAAGAGAGAGTTTCAAAAAACCCTAAAATATTTATTAAATCAAAACGTGAAAACTAACAAAGAGTCTCGACACATATTTATAGTGTCAAAAATAAAACTAAAACCTAATCCTACATGAATAGAAAACCAACGAATAATTAAAGCATTAAACAAATCCTTAATAAAACTAAAATAAGATAAAGCCAAATAAAATATTTTGATATCTCTTTGTATGATTGCGCCCCAAGCTTCTCCTACACACGTGACTTGTAAGTGCTTGTTAATGACTCATGCATACGTAAAGCTCCATGCATCAGGTCATCCAGGGTAGAAAAATATTCATCCCAGAATCTGCAAGTGTATCGCGAGGAACATAACCCACCAAATGCTTTACATTGAAAATGTCGGAACAACGCACCTCCGAAGGTAGCTGAACCCAATAAGCATTGGCGTTCATTTTTTCCACTATCTCCAACGGACCTATTTTGCGAGCCCTGAGCTTATTATACTCATGTGCAGCGAACCGATCCTTCGTCAGAAGCACCCACACCAAATCTCCGACATTGAATTGAATATCACGCCGATGACGATCCACCGAAGCCTTGTATTTTGCATTTGCCGCTTGCAAGTTATCATGTACCTGGGAATAAAGAGAGGCAAGATCACGTACCAGCTCACCTGCACTTCCATGGTCATTAGAAGACTCGGGAAAGGCACCAAGATCAACAGGACCACGCGGAATAAGATCATAAACAATGCGAAACGGGCTGAAGCAAGTGCTACGGTTAATAGAGCGATTATGAGCAAACTCCACCTGACACAAGATAGTATCCCAAGAGCGCACATTGCTACCGACAAGACATCGCAACATGTCACCGAGAGTTTGATTGGTAACTTCAGTCAGACCGTCGGATTATGGATGATAAGCGGAACTCATGTCCAAGCTGGTCCGAAGAAGACGCCATAATGACTGCCACAAATGACTAAGGAAGCGAGAGTTGCGATTCCACACAATGGAAAGAGGTAACCCATGGAGACGATACACATCACAAAAAAACAATTGTGCACTTGAACCGCATCCGTCGTCTTTTTACAAGCGATAAAATGAGCCGTCTTTGAAAAACGATCAACGACTACAAAGATAGAATCATTACCCCTTTGAGTGCGAGGTAAACCGAGAACGAAATCCATACTTATGTGTGTCCAAGGTTGAGTCGGAACAGGTAAAGGCATGTAGAGTCCACCATTAGTTGTGTGACCCTTTGACATATGACAAGTAGTGCAACGTTCAAGAAAGCGCGAAACATCGTGTCGCAATGTCGGCCAAAAATAAGATGCCGCAATGAGAGAAAAGGTGCGATCGCGACCTATATGACCTTCATTATGAACTTCCTTGATGATTTAAAGGCAGAGGCTACCTTCTGGTATACAAAAACGATTTTCTTTGAACAAGAAACCCTCATGAAGCACGAAAGAAGGAGAAGGTGAATGTTGCAGTTATGCCCATATTCTGCCAAAAAAGGATCCTTTGGATAGAGCTCAGGTAAGACATCAAACCCAAGCACTATGGCCTTGACAGAACCGAGTAAAGAATGTCGTCTACTAAGTGCATCGACTACTTTGTTGACCCGATCCGACAAGTGTTTTATTACAAAAGTGAATTGTTGTAAAAAGGCAATCCAAGATGCATGTCGGGCTGAGACTTTAGATTGGTCGCTCAAGTCCTTCAAAGCGTCATGGTCGGTATAGAGAATAAATTCTTTATGAAACAAGTAGTGACGCCAATGTCTAATCGCTTGAACGATGGCATAGAATTCGACATCATAGGTGCTGTAACGGGCTCTAGATCCATTTATCTTTTCACTAAAGAAGGCCGCCGGCTTGCCTTGTTGGCTTAACACGGCTCCAATGCCTAATTTACAAGCGTCGTAATGCAATTCAAATACCTTGTCAAAGTCTGGTAAGGCTAAAATTGGCGTGGATATGAGCTTCTTTTTAATGATGTCAAACGCGGTTTGAGCTTCCTTTGTCCAAACAAAACTTGTTCCTTTAACACATTCAGTTATCGGAGCCATGATTGTGCTAAAACGCGGAACAAAACGGCGGTAAAAAGATGCGAGGCCATGAAAACTTCGCTTATCGGTGATGGATTGCGGACAAGGCCACGTTGCAATAGCCTCAACTTTACTTGGGTCTACACGAAGTCCTTGGCTAGAGAAAACATAGCCGAGAAACAAAACCTCTTGGACCCCAAAAATACATTTCTTTGATGCGGCAAAGAACCTGTCTCGACGTAGAACAGTTAAAACATCTCGTATATGCTCAAGATGACTCTCCAATGATGAGCTGAAAATTAAAAGGTCGTTAAAATAAACGACGACAAACTTCCCGATGAATGGTCACAAGGTTTGATTCATGATGCGCATAAGACCGAACGGCATCACCAACCATTCAAAGAGTCCTTCCCACGTTTTGAAGGTTGTCTTCCATTCGTCACCCGGTCGAATACGAATTACATGATAGCTACTCTTTAAGTCGAGCTTGGTAAAGATAGAAGCCTGACCAATTTGATCCAGAAGATCGTCAAGACGTGGAATTGGGAAACAATATCTAACTGTGATCTTGTTAATGGTGCGGCTATCCACACACATGCGCCAGGAACCATATTTTTGGGTTTATGTAAGGCTGGTACGGCTGCTGGGCTAAGGCTTTCCCGTACATGTCCTTTTTGGAGAAGCTCTTCAACTTGTCGGCGTAATTCATCATGCTCTTGAGGACTCATGTGGTAATGTGGTCGATTTGGTAAAGCGGCACCAGGAACCAAGTCGATATGGTGTTGTATATCTTATAACGGCGGGAGGCCGTGTGGTAAGTCTTTTGGAAAGACATCTGATGACTCTGAATTTTCCTGGATTTTACATATCAATTAGCATCAATTCTGAGGTCTAAAAGCGTGCATACATCACATTTATAGTTTATTTTAGTAAGTTTATGATTTTTAGGAATTTTGCATTAGAATTTGCAAATGCACGCATTTTGGAGATTTGTCAGGACTTTCAGAAGTTTTCGGAAAGGATTTGTGTGATTTCAGAAAAGCAGCACTTAACATTGAATTGAGCAGCACTTAGCATGGATTGGACTGGATCTACCTTAGCATCAAGGCAGGATCGATCCCAACACCACACTTCAGATCGATCTCAGCTTCTTCTCAGATCGATCCCACTACCTCTTTTAGATCGATCTGAGATCGATCCCATGTCTCCACCTAGATCGATCTCACCTCACAATCTGAATCGATATGAGATTGATCCCAACACTTGCCAGGATCAATCCCAGCAAGACCTCAGATCGATCCCACCTCAAACCAGGATCANCTACCTCTTTTAGATCGATCTGAGATCGATCCCATGTCTCCACCTAGATCGATCTCACCTCACAATCTGAATCAATCTGAGATTGATCCCAACACTTGCCAGGATCAATCCCAGAAAGACCTCAGATCGATCCCACCTCAAACCAGGATCGATCCCTCTCTCTCATTCAACNNNNCGATCCCTCTCTCTCATTCAACGTTTTTGGTGAAGTCTCAGACGAAGCTAAGGAAATGCATGGAAGTGAAGCAAGACTAAGAAGGGAGCAAGATGAGATTGATCTCACCTTTTTCTGGATCGATCTCAGGAACTCAGTGCCTGGATCGATCTCAGGAACTCAATGCCTGGATCGATCCCAACCTCAGACGCACCTTA
>OVBE01014349.1:0-12127 GCA_900406425.1 Iberis pinnata | reverse complement strand
ATATATATATATATATATATATATATATATATATATTGCATGCGTACTGTTTTTGAGAAAAATCGTTCTGGAGGAAGAGAGAAAACCCTACGACAGGATAATAGAGAGGTTGTTAAGTTGTCTGCAAATTAATAGAGAAACAGAGAAATAAATAGAGAGACAGGGAGAGAGAGAGAGAGAGAGACACGTGGCAATTTCTTGGGGAGTCATGAATTTTTGTATTCCCGCCTCCTCGTATTACACCCATAATATATCGGTTATTCTTAAGGGTTGAGTTATTCTTAACCCGGCAACATAATAAGGGCTAAGTTATTCTTAACTCGATAACGTAATAAGGGCTGAGTTATTCCTACACTTGGAATGTAATAAGGGCTGAGTTATTCTTAAGTCGATGACGTAATAAGGGCTGAGTTATTCTTACCTTGGTAACTGAAATCGAACTGAAATTTTTTAAAAACCCTTTATTATTTAATAAACTTAAAAATTCTAACTCACAAAATATCAATCAAACATTTATCCGTGTACAGTTTAGTGAATTTTACATGCAAACCCTACTAGAGGTACAAATTAGTGACAAAACACTAGGGTTTGACCTCGATAACGTAATAAGAGATCAGTTTCCTCGGCTATAAAACTTTCTTGATATTATTGTAATACGAAGAGGCGGGAATATTTAGCCAAATTTGTAAGGAAAAGATATCTTACTAAACGGCTGGTCGTTTTTTTGGTGCATGTATGAGTTATATTTTACTATACAACTGGGTTATGTTTATTTTACGGATGACTTATTTTTATTTTACGGCCGAGTTATCTTACTAAACGGCTATTTTTGGTGCATGTTTGTTATACAGCTGAGTTAAACAAACTTAATAAACTTAAAATACTTGATATACAAACTCAAAATCCATAATTGTCATGTCCAAACTCCTGAAAAATATCTACTAGTTGAAACCGAACTCTTGTTAACATCCACTCGGGCTTCTCCCTGCAAAGCACCCATGTCTTCTTCAACATACGCATGTTGCTTCGGTAAACCATTCTTCCCGCCATATTAATATATGTCCAAACTGTCATAGTATGTGACAGATCCATCCTGTTTTTTTTCTTGTACAAAAGAACATAACAAAAGGGTTAGTGTTGTTTTTATATCTATGGAAAGAAACCAAATTGATGCTTACAGCGGGTATAAGAAACCATCGATCCTTAAAATCATCAGGAATCAGGCGGTAATTTGGCCACACATGAACCCATCCTTTTTCAAGAATTGGAGTGAACGCCTTTAGAAGATCATATAGAAATTTAAACTACACAATACTTGTATTGTCAGGATAAATACAGGAACTAGGGTTTAGCACTAGGAGGTTTTCCCGATTAGCAAAATTATTAATGGCACACTGCTCTATAACCTGGAGGAATAAAGAGGAACAACCGACAAATTTGACATATCTGAATAGATTTGATAACAATAAGACATAGGGTGAAGAGGGTAACTATAGAGTATAGTAACAAAAAGACATGTGGTAAAAAGGTAACTATATATAGAGAGAAATAAGAAGGCGGTACGTCTTAAAAAAGGAAAAAATCTTTAAAGATTTCCTGCCTAAACTAATATCGCTACTCATAAAATCATTCATGCATTTTCACTATCTGTCATATTACTAAGGGTAAGTGATCCCCTTGTATAGTCCAAGCTATCTTCCTACATTCATTTAGTTTAGTGAATTATGCTCAAATAGTGATATTAGGTNAGGGGGGGGGGGGGTTCCAATGCATCAAAAGAAGGTTTGCACAAAATCATGAGGTTATCACTCAAAGGGAGTGATTGTAATAACAAAATTGAAATAAGACAAAGGGCAATGAGGAATACAACCTTCAACTTCTATTTCTAATCATTCTCCAAGAACTTTGCCTTACTCTACCCATTCTTCACATGTTCTAACCATTCTTTTAAATTTCAAAACTTCTCAAACAAACCTTTCTTTCTCATCTTTTTCACTTTATGCTTTTCACTTTTCTCCACTAGATCCTTCATTCTTTCCCCCTATACAATTTTAGTACGCACTAGCTCTTTTTGTATCTTTTATCAATTAGGCTATGCTTTTCATTTTTTCAATTCTCTCTATCATTTTTCTTTTTATGTAACTTATAGCTTTTCTTTTGTTAGAACTTAGGGATTCTTTACATTTCATTTTCTAGTTGAGTGGTGGTTTATCATCCTTTATCAACCCAATACTTTCTTTTTTTTCTTTATTCCCCAAACTTATATCTTTGAAACATTGGTCATAACACTACTTCTACCCTTACCCCCATTGGAATAAGAATTAGAACCAATCTCATGACTAAAGTATCAAACCGTTAAGAACATCCCAAACACCTAGACATTTCCTATCTTAAGTACCCTTCCTAATCGCTAGATGGTATCATCAATCTAGCCCAGTGGAAGTTGCCAATTTTCACCCCTTATACTCTTAAGTTTTTGCCAAAACAATCACTAAAGAAATAAAGTCTCACAAGTGTTTAGGTTAATTGGGTTCAAAGGTAAAGAGGGGAATCATTATAAAAATGAGAATGATCGTTTTAGCCACATGTATTTCGGGTTTGGGGTGACTAAACCGTTATAAAAATGATTAAGCCTTGAAAGCACATTAAGAAATTATTTGATCGTACTAATTAATTGTTCAAATTTAAGTCTAAATATTTGTGAAGATAACCTAGAGCTAGCAATCTTTGAAGCTAAACTAATAGATTTTCAAACTTCAAGATCCAAGACATGAACTTCAAGACTTTTCAAGAGTATGAGAGTGTTCAATCCTATCCATCACACTTGAGATGCTAATTCAAAAGGCTAGAGCTTAAAATTTACAAGGAATTATCATCATTGGCTTCCTATGCAAGTACAACATAATGCAACCTAAAGAAAACTTCTAAATGAAGCTAATTGCAATCTTTTTAAAAAGCTTTTGATTTTTTTTTTTATTGCTTTCTGAAAACCTTAGTTATTCACAATGCACATGATGCATGAGAAAAAAATAGAAAAAACAAAATACGAGATGACATATTGTCTCTTGCCAAACTTAATTTACACGGTCTCTTGTGTGAAAAAGAGTTCGAAAGAGAAACCGACAAACTAAATAAAATGAAATGAATGGATATGTACATGGTGAATAAGTGGTAGCTCAATAATAGTTGAATGTCGGATCATAGTCCTCCTCATCGGATGAGAACCTTGGAGACTCATTGTCGTACGTGGGTGTTGGTGGGGTTGGCATTCTCCTTCTCCGTCTTGGTCACCTTAATTCATCAACCAAACCTCATGGTGGGAGCGTTGTTGTCCGGCTTGAGCCTTCCCCTCTGCGATAAGAATGTCTTCTCCATGATGATTTATCCACCGCATCCATGACCGAGCGCATATCATGGTCTTCGGGTTGTTGCGGTAAATGTTTATGATCAAATCGAACATCAGCCTACATCCTCTACAATTGATCCCTTTAATGATAATAGATGTAAATTTCTTGACTTGCCTCACCAACTTCCTTGTTGTCCGATCCTGAAACATGTTCCAGCGCCTCATCTTTATTGCAACCAATAGAGGCATTAGACTAATATATGCACCCAAATCACATAGGCACTTGGTGAAGTTCAAGGACCCAGTGAACACGGTAATGTAAAGTAGCCAAGATCAGAGAGCATCTTTGGAGTTGAAGTGTGTGTGATTATGACACTGCATTCTTCACTAAGCACTACCATTCCATGTATTTCTATGCCCCTTTTGGTGAAGGCATCCTTTAAAAACTTATTGTATGGAGGCATGAGAGTAATGGAATCAAGGAGTGGAACCTTGATCTCAGTGTCCTTCATGTATTTCTCAAATATTCCTTTGTACTTCTCCATAATCTCTTTCTTGAACCTTGATGGGAATGGTAACCTTGGAAGGTGGTGGGACAAAAGGTGTAACTTTCTTTTGTTGAG
The DNA here is from genome assembly GCA_900406425.1 of Iberis pinnata. Taxonomy (NCBI): domain Eukaryota; kingdom Viridiplantae; phylum Streptophyta; class Magnoliopsida; order Brassicales; family Brassicaceae; genus Iberis; species Iberis pinnata. The sequence continues at coordinate 8,158 of OVBE01014349.1, read as the reverse complement.
AAGGTGGTTGTTCCGCAGGAATTGGTTTGCTTCTAGACATAGTATTATCTACTTCATTAAGATTCAAATCCTCCCCAACTTGTTCTACACAGTCCTCAGTGTCTTGAATAGGAGCTTCACGAGTTGGTAACTCCTTTCCACTTCTCAAAGTAATAGTATTAATGTGAGCATAGTCCTTGGGAGGCGGAACAGAGTTTCCAGGAAGTTGAGTCAGAGGCCTTGGTGTGGAAGGTGAGGCACTCATGCTTTCCTTGTACTTGACTTTTGACTTTAAAGTTTCAATCTTCATGTTGAGATCATTAAACGAACAATCCTTTGTGTTTTGATTTCATCAAACTTCTTGGAATTTTCCATTGCTCCATTAGCTTGACCTTGTGGAAGTTTTTGAAACAGTGCATCAACATTTGATGGTTGAGCTGGAGTTGGTTGAGTGACTAATCCAGTAGTTCCTCCAATCGGTTTGTGTTGTAGAAAGAAACCTCGGTTCTAATGATAGTTAATGAAAGGTTTCATGTGTGATTGATGCTGATGTGAGTAAAGCTAAGCTTGGGGATTGGCGGCATTCGTGAATCTGTAGGAGAGATCGGGACTCCAATATGGGATGAAAGGGTTGATGTTTCCCCCTTGGTTATGAATGTAGCTTACTTTCTCCTGTTGAGTAGTCTCCCCAACTTGAATTGGAACATTCCTTTCGTCACCGATGAAATGGACTAGTTTAGTGTGAAAGAAGTAACTTTTCCAATTTATCATTCAAAACATTGATGTCTTTAATTATTTTTTTCTCATGATCAGAGCTACTTCAAGGAATTCGAGCATAGTCCTCATTGTAGATACCATCAAATTGAGCTAAATTCTCATCTAGTTCCCAACCAGCAGCTGCGCTTTTGTTGAGAAAGTTACCATTGCTTGTAGTGTCCAAAAGAATTCTTATCTTGGGTAAGGCACCGCGGTAGAGAATGCTAAGTAGTGATTCCATGCTAAAGCCATAATGTGGACATTGAAAGGTATAACTCTTGAACCGTTCCCAAGCTTCACAAAATGGTTCGGAATGCTTTTTGTACAAAACCGGAGATCTCATTATGTAACCGTGCAGTTCTGGAAGTAGAGTAAAACTTGGCAAGGAAGGCTTTCTTGCATGCGTCCCAAGTTGTGAATGAGTTATGAGGAAGTGATTTCTCCCATTGATGGGCTTTGTCACACAAAGAGAAAGCAAAAAGACAAAGCTTTAAAGCATCTTCATTAACACCATGGATTTGTGTGAGACTACAAAGTCTGTCAAACTCATCAAGATGACCTAGGGGGTCTTTCATTGGCAAGCCATGAAACCGGTTCCCTTGGACCATAGCAATCAAGCTATGCTTGATTTCAAAGTTGTTGGTGTTGACGTTTAGTGGAACAATTCCATGGCGTTGAATGTGAGTGTTTGGTGCATCACTGGCACCAATAGTTCGGGCAACGTTTTGGTTGTGAATATCTCCATTTGCAGGTCCAAACGCTGTATATGAGAAAATCGCTCTTGGTCTCTTCTAGATAGAGCATAATCTCGCGTTAATGCATGAATGTCTTCAACAAATGGTGGTAGATCGATTGTTTCTCTACTTCCCAAATTCATACACCTGAAGATGCATAAACAAAGAGAGTAGAGAAATTAGCAAAGTAAGAAAAATGGGCGTAGTCCCAAACAAATTCAAAGTCATAATGGTTGATTAAATCCATGAAATGGGAACGGTGCCAAATTGATAGTTAGGTTTTATCGTGTAAAACTACTTCAATTCCAAGGTGATTAACACACTAAAACCTATGAGAATCCAATTTAGTCTAAGCCATAATATAATTGGTGATTCAAAGTAAACATATTCAATTTAAGCAATCAAACAAAAAATCAAATAAACAAAAGTCAACAGTAATCAAGAGAAGTCAACTAAAAATGGAAATGCGAATCAAGATAAAAGATTAAGCAAACGGGTAAAGGTAATTGATTCGGGTGATTAAGTGACATTCTAAGATGTTATTACTCACATTCCAGTGCTAATCATTGGCCTAGAATTCCCTTAATTAGAGTAACTCATTCTCGTGGCACTAATCCATTTCTTAATCATGCAACTAAAAACAATCTCTTGGATAATTACAAAATAAGAGGCGATAAGATCTAATTCATCACAAACCACTAAACTAGCTAAAAACAATTTATTGGATAGCGTCATTTAGCAAAACATAGTTGGTTCAAAAAATTCATCGAACACCTTTCGAGCACAATTCACCTATGATCTAAATTTGAATGGCCAAGACAAATTTAGCATTAAGAACACCTATTTATTGAATATTTAAGCCATTAAACCCCTAAGCATCATATTCAATCATTCAATCACCCTAATCTACCTAACCCATTTCTTAGAGATGAACTACTCATTAACCATTGATAAAACACAAGTTCTCGTTATGAAAATGTGTAGAATCATGATTAGAAACATAAAATAGAAAAAGATTAACAATTTGAATAAAGATCAAATTTCAAGATAAAACTAAACTTAAAATGTATACAAACATGTTCTTAAAAAGAAAAGAACTTAGAACAAACAAAACTTGGTCTCTAAAAGTTAGGTCTAAAAGCCTTGTAGAATGTCTTTGAAATGCAATTGGTTTAACACGAAAAACCGGGTTAACCAATTCATCAAGTTGGTTTAGGATAAAAAGGATTCAACATTTTGACTAAAATTTTTTGGGATCGGTTTGGATGGACCGATCCGCCAAACCGATCCAGGCCCCTGGCTTTTGCTAATTTCTGGATCGGTTTGGGTCAGCCGATCCTGCTCTCTGAATCCTCCAATTCTTTGCATCAGTTTGATTCGACCGATCCTCATAACTGATCCAGCTCCATTCTTGCCTCTTTCTTGAGTCTTTTGGGTTCCATGGTCCACGCTTTTGATTCCTCCACTTCCAAAACCTAATGAGATATAAATGCAATGCAAATGTATGCTAAACTAACATATATATATATGAATCTACCTAGAATGGATGCTAAATAGGAATTAGAAGGCATTGAAATCATAGTACATCAGGGATCGTAAAAGCGGAAGGAATTAAAAATGATTTGAAAACGTTTTATGAATTAAGAAAGACACAGAGTCGAGTCGAAACTGTTTTCTTAATTCTCAAAATTGTCTGTAGTAAGACGGCTTACTGCAATTAAGAATCCCAACAACAACCGTGGATATCTTTGTTAAGATTTACTGTTAAAAAAATCCTAACAAAATTAGATAGTATGTAACTCTCGAGACAAAGTAATGAAGATTTGTTGGTATTTATGTTTTCTTGGATGAAAACCGGATGTATGGAAATGAAAATGAAAACAAGTATTTACAGTAGTTGAAGATACATCATGTGAAAGGAGGTGATCTTTGGTCAAGCACCTGTTTGCGTGAAAGCAGGTGACCCTTTGTCAAGACATCTGTTCACATGAAAGGAGGTGACCTTTGGTCAAGAAACTTTTCACATGAAAGGAGATGACCTTTGGTCAACGCACTTTTTCATATGAAAGAAGGTGACCTTTGGTCAAGGCACCTTTTCAAATTTCTCATTCAATTCTATTTCAATTTGAAAATTAAGCATTCAAAGTTATAGTCCAAACTGTAAGATTTCCAATGAAATCTTAATCCGGTCATTACGGGCAATGATCTTTCTGGAAAACTCGTCGCAAAGTGAAAAAATTCACTTTGTCAAAAGTGAGTTCAAACAATCTCTCACAAGAATAGAAATAACCCTAAACATATGATGACTCTAATGACTTGAATGATTATACTGACTAGATTTTTTAAGAAGTTAGACAAGAGGATTTTTCGAGAGCATAGCTAAAAATCTCTGTATTGGAGTTCGTAGCGATTTTTAGCCTTGAGCCAATCATAGTTAATACATGTAGGATTTACTCAGTGATATCACTCAATTTTGACGCCTTTTAGCGGGTATTTATACTTGCTATTTGGCATCATTCGAGTATTTTCCTAGTGTTTTGGAATATTTTCATGTTTTTAGGTATTTTGGACGTTCTGGAGCAAAAAGGTGGATTTGTGCACAAAATGGATGCGATTTGACAAATGCAGAAGTAGAGTTCAACAGAAGAGCCAACAGTTTATCAAAATTTGGAGATGTTACTATGAATGGAATGGGCTGAGCCAACAGAAGTAGAGGTCAATCCATTTATGCAATCAGAAGTTATGGCGATTTTACTGAAGACTGGTCAAGCTGCCTCGCAGAAGAAACATGTGCAACACGTGATGGAGTAGATCGATTGATCTGTGCGGAGATCGATCGATCCGAAAGCTTATCAAACTTATGGAAGTTTAGATCGATTGATCCACACTTAGATCGATCGATCCGTGAACTAAAGGACATCATATCGATCGATTCACACTTGGACCGATCGATCTATATGCTCGAGATTATTTGAAGATTTCCAAAAAGACGTTTCTGTCCTCAAGACTTATCATTAGTTTTCATTTTTAGGTTTTATATACTTTTATTCTTTTTGAACTCTATATAAGCTAGAGGCTTAGGGTTTTAAACAACAGACAACACAATACAGTTTTTACAATTCATTACTTTTGAGAGCTTTTATGAGAGAGACGAATCCTGACCCCTGTATTTGGAGAATATGCTTTCTCTATTGATGATTGTTGATTTCTTGGTTATGTCTGAGTATTCTCTTTGTTAGGTTTTGGGGATTTCCCAGGAAAAACATGTTTTGATGGTTAGGGTTTGACTTTAATGGATTGAGTTTGTTAGGTTCTTAGTCTAAATTTGTTATCATTGCTTGAATTAGCTTGATCACCTAGTTCATGATTTTAGGTTAATAAATACAAAGGGATTTGATTTATTTAGTCTGACCTAGTCTAGATGAATAAGTGTCTCTGCTTGCGGGAGTATTGTCTCGGATGCTTATGAACATATCGAATCTGTAATCACTGCATGATTTAATTGTCTAATTTAGAGAACTAAGATTTTGGGAGAAGGTTAGTTTATTTCTAGAAATTCTATCATAGGAATCTAATACTTTGGGAGGAGATTAGTCTATTGTCGTCTTTTGAGTTGAGAACTATTTTCATTCGTTAATCTTGCTTGTCAACCTGGATTTCAAACATGAATACATGTGGAATATTCCTATCGCCTAGCGTTTTATTTTATTGGTTAACATTCTCTTTTAATTATTCGCTTTAATTTTCATTCATTCGAAAAAAAATCTTTTTTATTTCTTTCTTAGCTAGAATCGATTTTAGAACTGAGAGTCGCACTATATGGTCCTTGTAGGATTCGACCCTTTACTATACTATGAGGATCTGTTCTCTACAGTGTAGTTTTTGGAATTAAAAGATGAACCTATCAGATTTTTGGTACCGTTGCCGGGGACCAGTACAATGCCTTTTAAGTTCTACTTAAAGTCTAGCCTAGGATTTTTATTTTTAGTACTAATCTCGTTCTTTCTTCTTTTTTTTTTAAGGTGCATGACCAGGAGATCTGACAAATCATCTGAATTGCTTAACCTCACAAACGAAGAACTCACAAGACTAGAACGTTCGAACCGGAAGTCTCAAAGAAACGCTAGCTCATCCACAACAGTGGCTGACAACGGAAATCAGAATCCAATCATTCCCGTATTTCCGAATGCCCAACAAATCCAGGATTGGAATTGATAAGATAGTTGGCATTCGACCAAAAAGGAGGTAACGACAATCAATTGTCACCGATACATCTAGAAAGAGATGCAACCCGAAGAGATGGAAATGTTGATTAGGCGATGGTAATGGCGATAATAGTGAGAAAGATCCGCCTGGACTGAATCAAAATCGCCCACCTCACCAAAACATGGTACTAGTTGGCGATTTCAATAACCTTGGAGCTTTCCTAGTCAACATGAGTGCTCTCCACCCTTGACAGCCTCAAAGATAGGACTACCATTTCTCGTTTCAGCTCATCCTATTGCTAAGGCAAAACCAGTTTCATGGTTTGTCTACTGAACATCCTATGGATCACATCGATAAAGAAATTTGCAGCACAACTCAACTCAATGGAATCTCTAAAGACTTCGTGCATTGTAAGCTCTTCAATCAGTCTCTATATGATAGAGCTCTGAGGTGGCTTAAGTCGTTGCCCGCTAACTCAATAGAGACTTGGGACGAGTGTAAAGCCAAGTTTATAAATCACTTCTACACCTCCACCATAACTAATAATTTGAAAATCAAGTTCTCTCAATTTCAGCAAGGACCAATGGAATCCTTTTATAAATCATGGGACAAGTTTAATGAGTACCTTCGGGATTGTCTCCATCATGTATTTTCTGAGTTGAACCTCCTTAACACTTTTTACAGAGGTATCGATCAGAAATATCAACTCTCTCTAGACACATCTAGCAACGGCGATTTCATGACTAAGCCCGTGAATGAAGCCTATAAGCTAATTGACAACCTTGCTGCTAGCAACATCAACCATTGTCCTGAAGATGATCGAAGAGTGCGATCATCTAGTTCTGATTCTTTTGAATTAGCATAAGTGAAGGAATTTCTTACTCAGATTCTCAAGAAACAAAATGAGAAGCATGTCAGTTTTGCTGAGGATGTAGAGAAATTTGAAGTTGATTGCTTTTCCGTCAATGAACCTGAGAACATAGAAGAAGTTAGATGTATTAATAGCCAAGGCCAAAGAGTCTACAACCAAGGGTACAATCCAGGTTACACCAAAAGTAATCTCTCACAGAGGAGTAAAAATGTTGCGAACGTCAAGATCAGTCATATCCTCCCAAAAATACCTTTGTACAGAAGTCTGGAGAGCCATTTGGGCAGAAATCATATGGTTTTCAACAATCCTTTCAACCTTGTTTCCAACAAGCAGCTCAACCTCAGATTCAGCAAGAAAACAAGATGGAGTTAATGTTAAAGCAAATCTTGGAGAGTCAACAACAGTATGAAAAGAATCTGAATGCAAAGTTGGATGGTATGTATAACGATTTCAACAACAAATTCGAATCACTGTCTACTTATGTGAAGAAGCTAGATGTACAAGTAGCTCAAACTTCATAAGCAGTTAAAATACAAGTTGGTATGCTACCGGGAAAGGTTGAAGATAATCTTAAGGGATATTACAAGGCGATGAATTTGAATTCTGGCGAAAAGAAAGATGAGTCTGCAAAATCTGTAGATTTTCTAAATTCCAGAACTGATTCAGAGGTTCAGATCGATCGATCCAAAAACACGGAAAATTCCAGAAGCTTTAGATCGATAGATCCAACATGGATCGATCGATCCATCCGATTCATAAACTTACAAAAAAAGAGATCGATCGATTTTCGAAGGATAAAGAGATCGATCGATCCACTTAGGGATCGATAGATCCACCTCTAAAACCTGCAAAAACTTCGAAGCAACTTGCAAAAGTTCAGACCTCGTGCCCCAATAGACCTTAGGTTCCTAATGAAGAACATGTGTACTATGATGCTGTTTCTTAAACATGTTCGGGTTTACAAGTTGTTCAACAATCCGTTATAATTCAACGTATCCGTGATGAACAGACTCGAGATGAGAAACTTAAGATAATCGTCGATGAGATTCGGAACAATGAGGCACCGAATTCATCCGGGTACCATTTAGCTGAGGACGGTACGTTATTATTCAACGGTCGCATTACCGTTCCTTCCGGCGCAGGTATTCGTGATGATATTCTGAGATTGGCGCACCATTCTCTTTTTAGTATCCATCCTGGAAGTACGAAGATGTATCGAGATATTAAACGATACTATCACTGGCCGGGTATGAAGAGGTCCGTGGCGCAATGGGTGGCACAATGTCAGGTGTGTCAGCAGGTGAAAGTCGAGCACCAGGTTCCCGGTGGACTTCTCCAGAGCCTACCCATTCCACAGTGGAAATGGGAATGAGTTTATGGATTTTATTATGGGATTACCGGTGGCTCGTGGGCGTCAGAATAAAGTCATATGGGTGATCGTCGATCGTTTGACTAAGGTGGCANAAGGTGGCACATCTTTTGGCTATCCGTGATACGGATAAAATCAATATGTTGGCCGAGAAGTATATTGATCAGATCGTTAAGCTTCACGACATGCCACACGATATCGTTTCGGATCGAGACCCAAGATTCACGTCTCAATTTTGGGTTT
>OVBE01014348.1:0-12129 GCA_900406425.1 Iberis pinnata | reverse complement strand
AGAAAATGACAAGAAATGTTATGTAAAAATCCTAAAATTCTAGTGTTATCAAGGACCTTATAAGGTGACTAAGGTAGTGCGGTACAACGTATATAACCACCACGGCGTGAAAAACTTAACTAAAAGCTACATATGAAAAAAATGAGTGAACATTAGTGAAAATACTTAAAAATGCACTAACTTGTGAATTCTGAAAATAGTTCGATGCGAGTAAGAGTTCAGTTCGGGCGGGTTGAATATATCTCATGGACTTAAGTCACATCGAGTGTAATTTAGCGTAAAAACTAAGCTTCTAAAACAAAAACGCACAAGCTTACGTGAGCCGTGAGTCTCGACTTGCCGTGACTCGAGGTAAGATCATCTCAGGGGTAAAAGATAAAATTATTATCTCAGGAAAAATAGCCATCTCTTGAACAAAAAATCAGCTTGGTCAAGGTTAGAAGGGGGAAAATTATAAAGCATAGCCGTAGCCCAAACAATGAAAGACTAAAACCAGAAAGAGCTAAAAATTTACTAAGAAAAATAAATGATAAGGAAAATAGAAATAATTAGTAGAATAAACTAGCAGCAGGCCGTCCTGAGAAAAATAATGAGGAATCCAGAGTAGTGGTTCTAAGAAAAGTCTTCGGGTCATCTTGAGCATAGTGCATAAAATAGAAGCAAAATAGTCTTATAAAAGCTGAAAGATAGAGTACTCCTAAGGGAATGTGGGATCTGCTGCAGAAGGAGGGGGAGTCTTGGCGCGGCGGTCTGTCACGTCCGTAGGCATTAGAACCTTGACGCGGGTCTCCACTGTCTCCATGGGCTATGGAACCTCGATGCGGGTCTCCACTATCTCCACCATCTCTATAGCCTCAAAAGTCTTGGCGCGAGAATCCACCGCCTCCATAGGCTGCAAGGTCTCGGCGCGGGGTACCTCCATCTCCATGATCTTGGCGAGGAGCTCCTCCATAGAGAATCCTATGTTCGATCCAAACTCATCAATTGCAGCCTCGGTAACATCGGCAGCAGGCGGAATGATGGAAAAGTCCAAAATAGCCTACACAAAGCTATCTAAGTCAAGTGGGCGAATCTTTGCATGGACCTCGACTAGATCAGCCATGGCGAAATCTCTGTTGACAAAAAACTCCTCTAGCTCTGACTTGAAATCTGTCACATAATCTCGAACAAACTCCTGGAGAAGCTCAAAGTTTTAGTTAATCTCACAAGCACGAGCATAAGGCTCGAGGGTAGCAGTCCGAGTTGTGATAGGTTGAGAATTTAAATCATAAACCATATTACAGAGAATAGATCATTATAGCATAGATAGAGTCAAATCCCACAGAGACCAGATAGCACACGTTCAGTTCAATCTCAAATCAAGCTTAGACCAAATAATAAGATGATTGTAACGGAATTCAAGCAATAATTAAAATAATGGAGTTGTAAAAAATAAACTAAAAACGTCGGGAAATAAGGAATGCCACATGTATTCAGGTTTAAAAGTCAAAGTTAACATGCAGGATATTCTTTGAAAATATTTCTCAACATGAAAGACATAAACAGATTAATCTCCTCTCATAGTATTAAACCCTACATTCGAATTATTAGAAACAAACTTTCGTCGTGTCTACCTAATTCAACCATGCATTAATGCTTATATTCAATTGTTCATAAGCATTGAGGGCAATACTCTCGCAAGCAAGAACAATTATTCATCTAGAGTATATCAGATCTCTAAACCAAATATCTTTGCGTTTATTAATCTAATATCAATGAACTAGTTAACTACTCTAATTCATGAATTAGGAACAAGTCTAGACTAAGAACCTAACAAATTCAATCCTTTATGATAAACCTTAACATGCAAACCTGGTTTCCCTGGTAAACCCCTAAAACCTAACTAGAGAACTACTCAGACATTGAAAGATAAACACAAATTAATACCAAAGAAGAACTCATAATCATAATACAAAAGTAGATATTGGAATATAACATAGGGTTATAAATCTTCTCCACAAAGGTTCTAGATTCGTCTCCCTGGAAACGTTAATATAATAATAGCTTAGGTATAATAAAATCATACCATGAGGCTTATATAGTGCTAAGAAAAAAATAAAAACCAAAATAGAATAAAACATAGCCTTGAAGACCAATTATGCAAATTTTGGAAATCTTCTAAAAATTCTCGGGTAAAGTGTTGGATCGGGTAATCTTTTCATAGAATTCCAGGAGGAAATTCCTGATCGGGCATTCAAAGATCGATCGGGAATTCCAGGGGATCTTTTTCAGCGAGTCAGCTTGACCAGTCTTCTGTAAAATAGCCATAACTTTTGATTTATAGGATGGAATGACTTGAAACCACCTCCATATGAAAGCTAACTCGCGTAGCTATTTTTGTCCAAAGTACAGCTCAATACATCTATGGGAACATCTCCAAATATTGACAAACTTTTGACCCTTCTGCTGGACTCTGCAACTATATATGTATGTCAGTTTACATCCCTTTTGTGCAGAAATCCATCTTATTGTTTCAGAACAACCCAATAACCTATAAACCTATAAAAGATACCAAAATGAAAGAAAAACACTCGGATAACTCTTAATAGCAAACAAAAATGCTCATTAGAAAGCGTTAAAACCGAGTAATATCAACTCCCCTAGACATAGATATTTGCTTATCCTCAAGTAAAGCAAGATTAAATCTAGAGATGAGGTTTGAAAAGGACCACACAGGAATTCACAGAATCTCACAAAACCCCAACTTCAAGTATCTAAAACTAAAGACACTAATTCTAGAAAACCACTGCAATTAGACTGTTTACCACGACATAACCAACAATATGCATTCTACTCTAAATCACGAATCAATCAAACTATCAAATCATTTCAACCAGCTCATTAAATTCATTCAAGTGTAAAATGGTGCATTCTTACTTATGGCGTATCGATCAACGTGTTTGAGTACCCCGTCTCCATGGACTCAGAAGTCTTGGAACGGGAATTCACTGCCTCCATAGGCTGCAAGGTCTCGGTGCGGGGTACCTCCATCTCCGTAATCTCGGCGAGGAACCCCTCCATTTAGAATCCTATGCCAGATCCAAACTCATCGATTTCAGCCTCAGTAACATCGGCAGCAGGCGGAGTGATGGTAAAATCCAAAATAGCATGTCGAGTGGGCGAACCTTCTCCTTGACCTCAGCTAGAGCAGCCATGGCGGAATCTCTGTCACAGAAACCTCCTCTAGCTCGAACTTGAAATCCCTCACACCATCTCGAACAAACTCCTGGAGAAGCTTAAAGTTTGAGTTAATCTCACAAGCACGAGCATAAGGCTTGAGGGTAGCATCCCGAGCCGTGATAGGTTAAGAATTTAAATCCTAATTAAACTATACTGCATAGGACAGATCACTATAGCATAGATAGGGTTGAATCTCACGGACACCAGATAGCACACTTTCAATTCAATATCAAATCAAGCTAAGACCAAATAATAAGATGATTGTAACAGAATTTAAGCAATAATTAAAATAATGGAGTTGTAAACAATAAACTAAAAATGTCAGGAAATAAGGTATTCCACATGTATTCAGGTTTAAAAGTCAAAGTTAACATGCAGGATTTTCTTTAAAAATAATTCTCAACATGAAAGATATAAACAGATTAATCTCCTCTCGAAATATTAAATGTGCAATGTCGTAATTAGTATATGTTGTAAATATACCCCCAAAAGAAAACCAGTTGAATTGGAAATATGCTTCCATTCTGGAGTCAATACTTCTAATCCATATGCAAGGAAGACTTTTGACATGCTCCACCAGCATAGTGGCAATATTCATCGTACTCATCAATTGTGTCTACATGTTAAGATAACTTCATTTTCATTTCTCTTTATAATTGCTTAACTTCTAAATCTAAATTTCAAGATTAATGGACCATTAAATTTTTTCTCAAAAATACTACAAACATAAGAAAACTGAATTTTAAGTGTTTATAATTAAAATTTTGAGTTTAGGTGTACTAATTATAGTTTAAGTTTTAGTTTTGAAGAGATTAAAGTTTAGTGTTTAAATTTATGGTATTTTTGGAACAAAGTTTTTTGTGTGGTATTTGTGGGACAACTGAGAATGTGTAGTATTTTTATAGCTAAAATTTAAAAATGGTATTTTGGAGGATTTATCAAGAAAATATTATTTTGTTTTTCTAGATAAGCATGAGTTTCTTTTGAGAATTATATAATTAACAATAATTATATATATATATATATATTGTATATATTTAAAGGAATGACAACTTTTAAAAGAAACATTTAGTTTCTAATAATTTACATAACATGTCATCAGAAAATATTAATATATTCTTCATTTGACTTAAATAAAATAAATGTTACATTAATGATTTAGATATACACACATAATCTATTAAAACAAATTACCAAAATATGTTCAAAGATTTGTTTTTTATTCATTTGAATTAGGAAATTCTTTTTAATTTACAAAATTTATTTTTAGTTTCTTTTCTAAGAAAATATAGTATAAAAACCTATAAATATAATGTATAAGATCATAAGACTTTTACTTTGATATTGACAAATTTATATTTATCGGCACATTTCATAATCATTATTTTAAAATTTATATAATGATATGTAAACTTTTAAGTCATACTACTATAATTTTAAAATTATATTCTATAACATATTATCGTGCATAGTATGGAACATCATCTAATGCCTTTATTATATAAAAATAGTTTTGGTAGAACAACATTAAAAGAAAATACCATTAATTTTAATAAAATTGAGTAAAAGCTTCAAGATAGTTTACAATTTTCATTGCTCCAAAATTCCATTAATTTTTATAAAAAAAATATTACAAAAATAAAAATTGAATATTAAGAGGGTTTAAAATTAAATATTTTTTTTGGATGAAACGTTAAATTGATATAAAAACTAATGTTTATCTACAAAGGTGAGTAACAATAGACATGAGGAACAACATATAGACAAAACCGAGAGAGTGTGAAAGAAACAAGCGCGCCGTGTGAAGGATATAAGGTTGGCTCGTTAAAACCTATCACTAGAAAATCCTGTGAGACAAAACTAGTGATAGGAAAAAGAGTATAGACCTTATATCCAGCGAAACTTGTGGGAGATGTAAGAAACGGGATGGATGGAAGATGTCGAACATGCCGAGCTTGACTTAGACCGAAGTAGATGCCCATCGCTGTCGAATAGAAGCAAGATGTGGGTTGTCCTCATAGCGTAGGCTAGTGAAGCGAGAATCAATAGTTCAGTGGATGAGCTTAAAGAGTTGGGCCGAGGTACGCCTTTGGTGTCCATGGATGCGGTTGTTCCTTTCGCGCCATAGGTGATAAATGGAAAATTGGAAGGCTAGTTTAAGAATAATGCGATCCATCTGGCTAAGAGAGTGGTGAAGCAATGAGCGTGTAGTGGTTGTCCAATCCGGGGTTGTGCGATGACGTAGCATAGGTGAAGTGAGGGTGCTCCAAACCGTGTAGGAGAAGGGACAAACGAAGAAAAGATGATCTCGCGTTTCGTCAGGTTCACCGCAGAGCACACAAGGTTGGTTATGACCCCAGAGCCTCATCATGTTACCTGTGGATAACCTGTCTAACATAGCAAGCCAAGAAATAAAAGCATAGCGAGGTATAGCCTGCGAGAACCAAACGAGAGATGACCATCGCATTTTTGGGGAGTGAGAGCATATCTGAGTCCATGTTGCCGAGGATGTGAAATGTGTCTTGTATTCATCATTTAAGTGGCGCCAAAGGAATGTGTCGTCACCTGAGTCCTCTCTCGGCAACGGTATGCCTCAGATTTGATCACCAATATCTCGATAAGTGGTCACCCATGATGAATTCGACAAGAAGAAGGACCAGCCACATCAGAGACTTTTGCGTGACGAGCAATGCCGAGTTCCCGTATCCCTTGGGGACCTGCAAAAGAGAGGAGAGGACCTAGAGGGGACCAAGGATCATACCAGAAGGAAGTGGTGCATCCGTCATGGATTGCAACTCGAAAAAAAATGATGGCTAGTGGTCGCAGTTTGAGTAACTTCTGCCACATCCAGGAACCTGTAGACGTGCTTCCAGCCTCCCAGAACGTTGCATTACGGAGCAAATACTGCCAGATAAGAGAAAGAGCGAAGACTGTTGACATGTCCTCTAGACGTCGGATACCCAAGCCTCCTTCGTCTTTGGGCCTACAAACATCTGACCAACATAGTTTTTCCATATGGTGATTAGTTGCCGTACCTGACCATAGGAAATTACTGCATAGGCTGTTTATCTCCCGAAGGCATCGTTTTGGCAACCGGAAGGCTGATTGCCAAAAGTTAACAGTGCTGATGATGGTGGAGTTGATCAGCTGTAAGCACCCAGCGAAAGAGAAGAATTTTGCTGACCAGGAAGTGACTCGCGAGCGGATGCGGGCGATAAGAGGTGTATAATCTGAGGGTGAAAGGCGCTTTGTCGTTAAAGGGAGACCCAAGTAGCGGACAGGCAGACTCTCCATGCTGAGACCGGTATCCTGTATAAAATGGCGGAGGGAAGGTTGTGGGTTTCCAGGAAGGTAGATAGACGACTTGGTTAGGTTGAGACGGAGACCAGATGCATTCCCAAACGTGTTCATGACTGCGAGAATCCCTTGTAGCGATCAAAGAGTTCCAACAGAGAAGATGAGAATGTCATCTGCAAAACAGAGGTGGGTTAAGCCAGTGAGAGCACAACAAGGGTGATAGCCAAATGAGTCCGATGCAGCAGCTCTATTGAGCATGAGTGATAAGACATTAGTAACAATAACATAGAGATAAGGTGATAAAGCACAGCCTTGTCGGATTCCTCGGTGGCTTGGGAAATAGCCCGCTGGCTCGCCATTTACTACAATCGAGAAAGTAGCTGTAGATAGACAGAGGTTGATCCAATGAATGAATCTGTATGGGAATCCCATTACCTGCAAAGTCAATACTGCCAGTCAATTGTATCAAAAGCCTTAGAGATATCTAACTTAAGAGTAAAGCGAGGCGAGAGAGTTGGCTTGTGGTAGTCTTTAACCATTTCTGTAGCAAGGAGAACATTTTCGAGAAGCAAACGGCCTTTGATAAAGGCGCTTTGGTTAGGCTCAATTGCTGAAGGCAGACATGATTTGAGGCGATTGACAAGGATCTTGGAGATGACTTTGTATATGACGTTGCAGCATGATATAGGCATGTAATCTTCCATCGTCTGAGGATTGGCAACCTTGGGTATGAGAGCTACTATAGTGGCATTAATACCCGCTGGAAGGAACCCATACAGAAAGAAGGACTGAACCGCAGTGATGAAATCATTGCCTATAATAAGCCAAGCAGCTTTGTAGAACTCCGAAGTGTATCCATCTGGACCAGGAGCCTTATTCGCAGGCATCGAGAAAAGAGCATCCTTTATTTCTTGAGCCAGGATCGGAGATACTAGGGAGGCAGCATCATCCTGCGAACAACGAAAAGTAATCAGAGAAGCTAAGGTATTGTAGGGAATAGGGAGTACTTCCTGACGATCTTGAAGAAACTCTTTAAAGTGTGAGATCGTCACTGCCTTGATTTCCAAGAAATCTGTGATCACTTCTCCATTTGGACCAATGAGCCTCTTGATGATGTTTCGCGAAGCTCGAGCGCCTGCTATGCGGTGGAAGAAAGAAGTGTTGTGGTCGCCATGCTATAACCAATATTTCCGGGATTTTTGTTTGTATAGCCACTCCTCCGCTGAAGCCAATACGCGCCAGTGTGCTGCCGCATCTTGCTCCGCTTGGAATGAGCTCGTCGAAGGTTGGGTGAGAGCTTGTGACTGGAAATGAAGGAAAAGATCATAGGCATGCTTGGTGCGTCTAGATAAGTCGCCATACTTGGTTGAGTTGAGGCCGCGGAGAGGGCCTTTTAATGCTTTGAGACGGGTATGAAATAAACGCAGAGCCAACCGAGA
Source organism: Iberis pinnata (assembly GCA_900406425.1). Classification (NCBI taxonomy): domain Eukaryota; kingdom Viridiplantae; phylum Streptophyta; class Magnoliopsida; order Brassicales; family Brassicaceae; genus Iberis; species Iberis pinnata. The sequence goes on along the minus strand of OVBE01014348.1, from coordinate 4,174 downwards.
GTGAAGCTACGATGGTCCACTCGTCCAATGGGCCCTGATAATACCAGAAAAAGCACTATCATCAATCCAGAAATTGTGAAATTTGAAAGGCTTACGGTTTGGAGTAAAGGGGTGGTAAGTTGCACAACACAGCGAGCATGATCAGAGATCCCGTTAGCTTCAAAAGTGGCATAGGATTGTGAATCAGTTGATTCCCAAGTGTCATTAATCAAGGCACGGTCCAGCTTCTTGGCATTGGGATTTTCCGGTTGATGATTTGACCAAGTAAAACGCGGCCCAATATATTCCAAGTCGGTAAGATCACAACAATGAATAACGTCTTGAAATTGATTCATTCCGATCTGCTGCGAGTGGCAACCGAAAGTTGAATGATCAGAGGATGCGAGAACTTCATTGAAGTCGCCTAATACTAGCCAAGGAATTGGAGTTGAGCCATAGATGTGACGACTTTGAACAAGAGCAGCCCAGACCTGCAAGTGCTCAGCCTGAAAATTAGATGCATAAACACTAGATATTAGAAGTGTATTACCAGTTTCAAGAGTGACAAGAACAGTGATGACTTGAGCAGTAATGAGAAGTGGAGTAACAATAACTCCCTCTTTCCAAACCACCCAGATACGACCTAATCTGTGGTGGGAGTAATTATGAAGGCTAGTCCAACCCAGAAGGGCAGACTGAACAACTGAAAGAAAATTGGTAGGGTGGACCCGTGATTCAAGTAGACAACCGAACACGGGCTTAGAAGAGGAAATCCAATGACGAACGATAGTGTGCTTCCAAGGCTGATTGAAGCCTCAGGCATTCCAAGAGAATAAAGTCATTGCATTAGTGTCTCCGCGAGTAGACGTGAGTTGGTTTTTTCAACGGAGCTTGCTTTGCGATTTTCCGAGAAGCAAAAATCGGCATTTGACTCTTTGATCGAGACCGGTGGGTTTGCGTCGTGGAGACGTCATGCACTTGAGAGGTCACAAGGCAATCTTCCTCGACATCAGAAATTTGTCCCTCCTCTTTGTCATCCTGCAAGTCAACATCATTATGGTTAGATAAGGCGTTAAAACGAGAAGGAGAAATGTTAGAAGGGATTGTAAGTGGTGAGGAAAATTTTGGTGGAGAAGCTGGTGGAGCTCAACCACCGCAGACCACTAGAGCCCAATTATCATCATTCGGGACCGTGTTGGTGTTGTCTGCGGAGTGAGAAATAGCGGCTGTTCCAGCAGTGAATGAATTGGTTGAATCGTTATTAACGTCAATGTCATGGTGAGTGACTTTTTCCAATGATGGATCCATCAAAGGGACCGTGAAAGTGGAGTTGATTATGTCTGTATCCATTGACAAGCTTCATGACCTGCAAGAGTATTAGAAACAGAAGCACGAGGTTGAATCTTTTCCAAGTCATTAATAATATTTGTGATAGGTTGCAAAGCGTTATGAGGCATGTCGTGAGTGTCAGGTATCGGGCTGGAAACTTGAACAGAGGATGGTATGGTGGTTGAGTCGGTAGGAGCGACACTCCGAGATATGGGAGAGGGTGATGTGGAAGAGGGATTGCGCGCAAGAGTAGTTGAAGGTGAAGAGGCGACGGTAGATGGAATATGAGTTGCATTAGTGCGTTTTGAGCAGTCCGAAGCTTGATGTCCCCATGAGTGACAAGAGGTGCATCTAAAAGGAAGCCACGGGTAAGAGACTTGCACAGGTAACGGCATATCGTTAAGTCGTATTGTCTGTGTTAAAGGCTTCTCCAAATTAACAACCACCATAACTCGAGCGACATCAAATTGCATACAGCGTTCCGTTGTAGGATGCAACTTTTGCGCTTCTCTGACTATGTCACCTAGATATTTGAGGCCGGGACGAGAGAAGAGATGATCCGGAACTTGTTTGAAATTAACCCAAAGGGGCATGGCGGTAAGATTCGGCTTTTGGTGAATGCGAGATGGGCTCCATTCCTGCACAACAAGGAGAACATCAGAGATATGCCAGTATTGTTTACGCGTTATGCTATTACGAAGAGAAGCAGAGTCAATTTTAAAAAGGACGGTATCATCCTTGATAAATTGAACGTCAATCTTTGATGATTTTCCGTCGCGATTCCAAAGCCGGTTGACCGTGGCGTGAAATTTTCCTATATGAGGAGCTGGACCAATGAAGAAACCGACGAGGGACGAATTCCATAGAGGCTGAGAATCAGTTGCTAATGCTTGAGGTATATTAGCTATGGCAGTGCCATTATCGAGCGTGAAGATTGGCCGAATAGAGTTTAAGCAACGAAGGTCTGAAGTAGCAACAATGGAGGACCAAGGGCCATGACTTGATGTCGAAGATGAGCCAGGTGGACGAGAAGCCTCTGGCATGACCATGACGATCACCGGCGGCAACGTGATGACGTCAGACAGAAGCCAAATAAGGTAAGAAACGAAATAGCCCTAATCGCCTATAAAGTCGCCGCCGCAGCGTATCGTATATAAAATTAAATATTATTTTCTTTTGTATCTTTTCTAGATATCATTTTTGGCGGAAAAGTTTCATGTCGAGTAAGAAAATATTTTTTATATTCTATATTTAATATTGAAAGTTTTTTAATTATACGATCAATTAATAAGATCGCTTCCATAATCTTCGAGATTGATTTATATAAATTGTACCTGATTTTAATGTAGAAATAGAAATAAAAGAATTTAAAAACATAAAAAGATGAATATATAGACAATATTTTTGATATTATCTCTTAAATCAATGTAAAATATTTGTATGAAGTTAAATTATTATCCACACATATTGAAATTGTGGTTATCGGATATAAGTTTTATTATATATACTAATATTGTTTCCACTTATATTAGTATTTATATCAAAAGATACTCTAAAATTTTGTTCTGTTATATTATTATAATTGGTCATTATTTATTTGTTATAATATTACATGACAATTATATATTATATTATTGTTGTTAATGTTATGCTATTGTGATATTTTATCTAAAATCTATAACATCATATGTTAATTTTAATGTAATAAAAGTCAATTATATATAATTATGTTTTTCTTTGTTATTTGTTTCTATAAATAAATTTAGATAATTTTACACATGCATTATTAAATTAAAAATTAAAAATTTTCATTTTATTAACATAATAAATATTTTCATTTGTATTTGAAATCACATGGCGTTATTTATTGTAAATTATATGTTGTCCTTCTCTAAGATGTCCAAATTATACCTTTAACACCTGAAACAAGAATATGACATGCAAATGCATCTTATATATGCCTAAATGCGAATACACTTAGAATGAAAGCGAAACAAGAGCCAAAATGCATTAAAAACACAATCTATCACCATCGTAGACCACCACGAGAGAATCACCAGCGAAACTGAAAGGAAACCACTCACCTGGAGGAGGAAGCCCGTCAACGATACCGTCGTAACCGTAGCGGGAGAGAGAAACATAGAAAGATCTTGTAATCGCCGATCGTCTGGTCCAGCAATGCAACAACTCTGAGACCACCGGCTTGAAGTAAAAATTCCACCACACCAACCTTCAACCAAGAGAAATGCCTAAGAAGCTAAAACGGTAAAAGCTAAGACAACGCCGAAAGCTTAAACGTAAACGGAAGGGAGGCAATGCCAGAGAGTTCAAGGCGGCGCTGCCGCTGTCGCCGACGAGATTGTAGATCTAGGGTTTTTTTTTAATGTGCGAGAGAGAGAGCGCGATTATTTTATCCTTTTGTTTTATTTGACATTTTTTATTAAGAAGTTATTATTATAAATTTTGGGTATAAAAATAATTCAAAATAGCAAATTTATAATTTTTTATATATTAAAAGGGAAGACATATTTTCAAAAAACTCTTTAATTTGATAATTAATTACATGTATTGCCACTTACACTATCATGCGTGTAAATATGTTGTTTGTAGTTAATTGTGTGTATTATAGTTGATAACACTTGAATTTCATGAATTGTACATATCATTTCTTGTCACTTTTTAGTTCTTTAGGATTNATCACCAAGTCATTGCAACCTTCAGGACAAGCTGCATTTTCAACTAAATGACCAAGCTGCAAACACCAAGATCGATCTACGTTCAAACCTCAAGATCAACCTCACTCAGCCCCAAGATCGATCTCACTTTCAACTCAGAGATCGATCCTCACCTCCAAGCTCCAAGATCG
>OVBE01014347.1:0-12129 GCA_900406425.1 Iberis pinnata | reverse complement strand
TTTCTTGATACCTAGAATTATATTGACACCATCAGATACATAATGGCTATTTGTGCTGCGAAGGCGAAAATTTTCCGCAAGACTTTGTTATGCTATGACTATAAATAAAAGTCAAGGTCAAAACTTAAAAAATGGGTTATATTTAAAAGAGTCAGTTTTTAGTCATGGAAAACTGTACGTTGCACTTTCTAGAGTCACAACAACAACTGGTCTAAAAATACTAAATGGCTCAGAAGATGTTGAACACAATGATTCAATAACTAATGTTTTCTACAGAGAAACGTATAAGAACCTCTCAAGTAGCTCAAGTAGTACATAAAGGTAATATAATTTCATTGCAAGTTAAACTAATATTTGGATATATATAATTGAACTTTCCTTGCTAATTTGATCACATGCCTTTGCCTAAAGGTGCAGACAATAACAGTAACAAAATTTCTTCGACGAATTTATAAAATACCTAATATATGTACTCCAACACAAACTTTCACCTAAGGCATATATATTTCCATCATACATAAATATTTATTTATATATATTTAATAAATGTCCACTACATATATTATCAAGGACTATAATAAATTGCTCCATAAAACAGAGAACTAGATTTCCTCTTAACCAAACCACAAATTAAGAAATTTAACTTAAGATCTCACAAATCTTTTAAACTAAAGCTATAAATTATTCAACCATGTTAAAGAAAGACAATTTTCGTCTCAAAATTATATTATAAACTAAGTTGATAATCTCAATGCACTTGTAATTACAAGAAACTTTGTTATTTGTAAACGAATTTCAGGTGAAAAACTTATCTGAAAACGCCCAAGTGAAGTTAAGACCTTGATTAAAACTTTCCATCATTAAAACAAATCCAGACTAGCGATTCCTTACAATTGCCACATTCGTAATCATAGCAAAGTAGGAAAAAAACCAAATTCTTCGATTGAGAAGTTTTAATTTAGAATGGGAACAAAAAAACAGTTCCTAAAACTTTAGTTTTCTCCGCTCAGCTAGCATTGACCACTTTTACGAATTTTCTTCTCTTTATATAATTTCACTTTTAATTAATAAATTAAATATTAATTTATCCTCGCCCAACTCCACAAACCCAAAGTAAAAATTAAATCTCGAAGATAAAAAATATAATTTAAAATGCATATTTTATTCTAATATGTGAAAATTTCACAAATATTCTAGATGGTTATAACATATATCACTACAAGAAAAACAATATGTTGTATCACTTATTTTTTATATTTACATCATTTATAAATGATGTAAATAAGATTTGAATCATTTAAAAAAACAACTTAATAAGTGATGATGCAAATATTTTACATCGTTTTAAGAAAATCGATTCAAAAATTTGTATTGTTTTCTTAATTGATATTAATATATATCTATATATATATCAATTATTAAAAATGATATTATATTTTGAAATGATGCTAATATTTGTCATATTTATAATAATTGATGTCAAATATTTATATTATCAGTTAAAATTAATAATTAAAAAATCAATTATCATAAATTATTAATAAATTATTTAAAATTTAGAACTCAACCTAATTTTGAAAAAAACGAAAATAAAAGATATATATATCTTTTTTTTTTTTTCCAGATTTATTGATTTTTTTCCTTTTATGCAACTGATAATTTATTCATTAATTAATAATTATATAGAAAAAATCTTAACAATATCTATCAAAATCTAGATAAAATTTTGACTCATAGATTTCTTTAACATCAAATCTCCATTTACAAGAAAAAATAAAAAATTTACAACCGAACGCAAAAAAAGTTTAATGTGCTTTTAGTATAAAAAAAAATAATTGAAAAATTATGAACTAAGATCACAACAAAATTGCAGGTTTTCCATGTTAAAGGTCTTTTTCGTTCCATGTTCTTGCAAATATTTGTGTCTTCATCTTCGTAACTTCAGCTTTTCTATGATATGCTTGATGTACTTGACAATGAACTTGGAAAATTGTATCATGATTATGAAGAGATGATCGTCCTACAAAGTTTTGAGTGAAACAACACAATTAATACAAGCTTTTTTTGTAACTAGTTTTAGGTTAATAAAATTATGGGATGGATAAAGTGACGAGTACCTTTTGGTTGTCACAACCAATTAACACACAACTTCTAGTGATCTTTGCAACGATACACAATTTATTATGTCTTCATAATTTTTCTTTTTATAAGTTCTAAGTATGAAAACCAAAGAAACAAAGGAAAAATATAATTGTTGATGAGTACTCAAACAAATAAAAGATATAAGTAAAGATAATCATATTTGTTATATCGAAAAAAAGTAACAGGTATTAGTGTATTACTATACCAAATCTCCAAAAAAAAGTTGTTGAAGTCTTTTTCAAAATAAATTTGATAACTGACGTAGCAACAAAAAAAAAATTGTGAAGAAAGCTAAAAAATCACTATTTTGCTTTTTTTTCTTAGCAAAAATATTGTTTGAAATTATTTTAATAGATAGATATTATTTTATGCCAATATTTATATAACTATTATGGAAAATCACTATTTTCTTTTGCATAATTATAGTTAAGATTTTGTGCAGTACATTTTAGCAATCACATAAAATAAAATTTTGCAACAGTTTTATAGCATCATATATTAATAATTTTAAAATTAAATAGTAATGAAGAAACTATAATATACTCTATTTTTAATTATTCCAATGTGCTCACTTTTTAGTTAACTATAAGATTATATATATATATATATATATAATGTAAACAATCAATTTACCTAAATGAGATTGTTACATTTATGTATCTATATAAATTAATTCAAAAAGTTTATAAATTATTTTTCAAAGGTTAGAAAATGATTAATTTTTATATTATAGAGAGATTTTAAATTCGATTACTAAGGTTGAATGTTGACAAGCATATATTATTAATATTGAATATTGATTTATAGACCTAAGTTTAGGTAATATTACATCAAATTTATTTAATTGATATAATATATATTTATTTGGTAATGTATATCTATTATTGCTTTTAAATTGATACTAAAAAAGTTATATATATATATCGCTTTCTTTTAAAATGATGACAAGAGATTAAATAACTAATTGTACCCAAAAATAATAATAAATCAGTTTTTAACTGATGTTACAAATACATCAGTTCTTTAAATGATATAAATTAATATTTTATATTATTTGCCTAAAATGATGTAAATCAACATTAAATTGTGTTAATTTTTTCGAAGTGATGTAAATTTTAACTGATTTGTATCATTTTAGTTTTAAATGATGTTAATTATTTTAATAATATATTATTTATTTAAGTTGATGTAAAATGCTATATTTAATGTCATTTGCTGATAAATGATTTTATTTAACATCGTTTATTTTTGTGATGTGTTATTAATGATGCTAAATATCTTTTTTCTAGTAATGATATACATGCGTTTGGTACTTTTTTTTTTTGTGAACCATGTCATCTCTAACGTATACAAGTTTCCTTGGAATATCAAAAAATCAACATAAAATAACTCAAAAAAGTCAAGAAACGAATGGAGAAATTGAAACACAAACAAAAATTAGAAGACATTTAATTTAGATTAGCTTCAAACAGTGTTGTGCTCAACCCTATTGAGGTTTTGGGTGAATTAATAAAATGTGACCTTTCTATATTGAAAATAACTAAAATACAAATAATTTTGTTTCAAAACATACAAATTATTGAAAATAAATCTAATCACCAAACACTCTAAAGCATCATTTTTTCTACATTTTTAACCTAAAAAGTTATTAATCAAACTCACATAATTGAGGTGTCTTACTAGTTATTTCGATATGAATATGATTATTAAGTGACAAAAAAATTCGACAAAACATTCAACCTCTCTTGTGGTATAGTTGATTCGAGATAAGATAACTTTAACTTTGAAAAGTTTCTTTACGTAGAGGCAACATAAACAAAAACTGTTAACAATATTATATGTATGATCCAAGAGTTAGGATAACCACCTTCTATTGTTTTTATAAAATTCAACACTGTAATTGAACTAGAATCGAGTTGTGGCTATTTTTTAATTTATTTAAATATGAGTTCTAAATTATTTTAAATTTTAACTAGAATTGTGAGTTCTAAATTATTTTGAATTTTAACTAGAATTGTGTGGAAATTTAGTTTAGAATTGTAATTTTTAGTGGCCTAAAAATTTAGTTTAAATATATAATCTTTAGTTGTGACAAAAAAACAAAGATATGATGTGTAATCTTTTAGTGTCCTAAACTTTTTTTTGGCGGTGGCTTTGGGCCATCGCCCTTAATTAATACACATGGGCACGACTCTGGCTTCAATCCAGATTGAGAAAAATCCTAAAATTTCACTTTGGTTTTTATTCGTGTGAGTAAGAATTAAAAAACTGATATTTCATTTATAAACATTTTAACCAAAACGAAATCGTTTGATACTATTGGATATATACACATGAGGATATTGATAATCTTAGTGTATATTATATTTGATTTAAGATTTATGTAAATGTCTAAAAATATAGGAAGTCAAAGATATCGATCTATATCTATAAATACCTTGCTATGAGTTTCTAATAAAAAATTTGTTCTGATTATTAAATCTTTTTTTTGGTGAAATGTTAAATTAATAAATCAAAAACTGTGTATATGTACAAAGGTGAGATTGGTCATGACCAAGAAAGCTGGAAAGAAGCTCAAACGGTTTGACATTGTTTAAGGGGCCTCGTTAAAACCTGTATCTAGAAAACCAAGTGGGATAAAACTAGATACAAGAAAAAGAGTACCCCTATAAACACAACCGCTAAGAAGAAAGAAAAAGAAGCAAGAAAAATGTTTAAAACAGATAGCATGAGGAGGCACATGTATGCGCGATGAGAAAGATGTCACGGGTGTAAATGACGCCATTGAGTACTTAGAATCGCTATGGCCGAGTTGGATGGGTATTGAAAGCTGGAAATCCGGTCTTGAATTGTGTGCACAATGAGTCGATAAAGCTGGCGATAAGCGCGAATGGGATGTCCATGACGTCGACCATTGCGATCCTGCCAGATGCGGTAGATAACCGATTGGAAGGAGAGACGGAGAAGAACCGTGTCTAAGCGTGACATGGAGTGACTTCGAAGTGAGGCTAAGGTGACAGACCAGTCCGGAGTGGTGTGATGATGCAGAATAGGATGCGCTATCGTTAGCCAGAGCATGTAGGAGTAAGGAAAAGCAAAGAATAAGTGGTCCCGAGTCTCATCCGGTTCGCCATAGAGTAAGCAAGGTTGATGAGCTCCCCAAGCACGCATGCGTCTTCCCGTGGATAACCTGTCAAGAACAGCCAACCACAAAAGAAAAGCATAATCAGGAATAGATTGTGAAAACCGGATAGAGGAAGCCCAGGACCGTGAAATTGTCGTGCCTCGAATTTGATTCCATGTTTTTGCTGCAGAGAAATAGTTGTGAAACAAGTCCGGAGCATGTCTCCATTGTGGCGTATTCGGTCTGGATTGAGGGGATGGTAGAGGTAACGATGTGAGCTGATCATATGCCACCCGTAAAGAAGCTAGTCGAGGCTGGCGCAATCTCGAGTGAGTAAGAGTTGCTGCACTAGCAACCGTCGCATTCCTAGGAATACCAAGCTCTCGGAGACCTATTTCACCATATCAAAAGAACAAAGGCCCCAAAGGGGGCCAAAAATCAAACCAAAACGAGGTACTATGACCATCACCAATATCATACCTAATGAATTCGGCGGCAAGGGGACGGAGCTTGAGAAGCTTCCTCCAAAGCCAAGATCCCCTTGTCAAAGGAGCGTCCCAGAACGTGGAGTGGCAAAGCAAATAGTGTCGGGTCCAGGTTGACCACAAAGATGGAGGAGAGTGTAGACGTCAAATAAGAGAGAGAGAGAGAGAGAGAGAGAGAGAGAGAGAGAGAGAGAGAGAGAGAGAGAGAGAGAGAGAGAGAGAGAGAGAGAGAGAGAGAGAGAGAGAGAGAGAGAGAGAGAGAGAGAGAGAGAGAGAGAGAGAGAGAGAGAGAGAGAGAGAGAGAGAGAGAGAGAGAGAGAGAGAGAGAGAGAGAGAGAGAGAGAGAGAGAGAGAGAGAGAGAGAGAGAGAGAGAGAGAGAGAGAGAGAGAGAGAGAGAGAGAGAGAGAGAGAGAGAGAGAGAGAGAGAGAGAGAGAGAGAGAGAGAGAGAGAGAGAGAGAGAGAGAGAGAGAGAGAGAGAGAGAGAGAGAGAGAGAGAGAGAGAGAGAGAGAGAGAGAGAGAGAGAGAGAGAGAGAATATTGTGGCTGTATCTTCGAAACGACGAATACCCAAACCACCTTCAGCACGAGGAGTACACACATCAGGCCAACTGACCTTTGACATGGAGTGATTAGTGGAGTCCCCCGACCATAGGAAATTACTACATAAACTCTCTAATGTACGAGTGTACCTCCTTGGTAGGCGAAACGCAGATTCCCAGAAGTTGATAGTACTCACTATTACCGACCTGATGAGCTGCAGTCGGCCAGAAAAGGAAAGCATCTTCGAGGTCCATGAGTTGAAACGTGATCGAACACGATCAATCAACGGGGAGCAGTCATCAATCTTCAAATGTTTGGTGGTGAGAGGAAGGCCCAAGTAGCGAATAGGAAGAGAGCCTTGAGTTAGTCCGTATATGTCCACTATGGCTTATAGGTGCGCATTGTATGGTCCAGCAATGAAGATCGATGATTTACTGAGGTTGACACGAAGACCCAAAGCTCTACCGAATACATCCATAACCTGAACAATGCCATGTATCAAGGAGGGTTAACCATCCAAGAATATGAGAATGTCGTCCGCAAAGCACAGATGAGTGAGAGCCAGTTCATGACAACTGGGATGAAAACCAAAAGCACCCACACCTGCAGCAGCATTCAGAAGCCTAGACAAGACATTAGTAGCAATGACATAAAGATAAGGGGATATAGCACAACCTTGACGAATACCCCGGGAACTCGGAAAGTAACCAGCAGATTCCCTATTAATGGAGATAGAAAAAGTGGCCGTAGACAGACAAACATGGATCCAATTGATGAAGATTGGCGGAAAAGAAAGAGCCTGAAGTACCCTTTAGAATGAAGTCCCAGTGGATGGTGTCAAATGCCTTGGCTATATCAAGCTTAAGAGTGAAACGAGGGCTCATCGTTTGCTTGTGGTAGTCTTTGACCACCTCTGTTGCTAGCATGACATTTTCGAGTAGAAGACGGCCATTCACAAAGGCACTCTGGTTGGGCTCAATGAACTCCGGGAGACATACTTTCAATCGATTTGCCAAAATCTTGGAGATTACCTTGTAGATAACATTACAACAACAAATTGGCTGATAATCAGTAATAGTCTGGGGGTGAGTACCTTTGGGAATCAAGGAGACCAATGTTGCATTGACACCACAAGGGAGAAACCCGTAAATGAAGAAGGATTGGACCGCCGCAATGAAATCCGCACCAATGACGGACCATGTATTCTTGAAAAATTCTACTATATACCCGTCTAGACCAGGAGCCTTGTTAGATGGCATGAAAAGCAAGGTGGAATAGATTTCTGAACCAAGAAGCAGCGCCGTGAGCATCTGGGAGGTCAAGTGTGAGCAATGGTACGTGAGAAGCTGCTGAAGCTGCGAAAGAGGGAGCAGTGTAATGTCATTGGGGGATTGTAAGAATCTCCTAAAATGCTGAATCGCTGCGTCCTTAATTGATGATGTATCAGTCAAGACCTCACCCGAAGGAAGAGTGAGCTGCCTAATGGTATTGCGGGAGTTCCATGAAGTCGCAACACGATGGAAAAAGTGTGTGTTTTGATCACCATTACGTAACTAATTAATACGTGACTTTTGACGGTAGAATTGCTCTTAAGCATGAGCCAACTCAGCCCAACGACGGACTGCTATGGTTTCGGCTTCGAAAGTGGAAGTTGAAGGATTGGACATGGCTGCGGTTTGGCATTGACATAGAGTTTCATAAGCTTGACGGGTGGACTCGGGTAAGTTGTTGAAGATGGTGCGGTTGAGGTTATGAATGGGCTGTTTAAGAGCTTTGAGTCACACATGGAGGAGACAAAGAGCAACACGTGAAGGGGATAGAGGAGTGTGCGTTGTCCAAATCTCTTGGACCACGTGAAAAAAAGAAGGTTGATAAAGCAAGTAGTTAGGGAACTTAAATGGTTTACGAGATAATTGAGAAGTAGAGGAGAAATGAATGACGCATTGGGCATTGTCCGAGACACCATTAGCTTCAAAAACGGCATAAGAACCCAGATAGGCAGCTGCCCATGAATCATTTATGAGAGCTCGATCTAACTTCTTCCCGATGGGATCTAATGTTCTTCTATTACACCACGTGTACCGCGGGCCGATGTATGCCAGATCCACAAGGTCATTGTGATTAACAAACGCTTGGAATTGAAGCATGCCCAAATGACGAGCAGTGGAATGGTGACCCGAATGTTCGGACGTTGAGAGAATCTCGTTGAAGTCACCAAGAATCAGCCACGGAATTTGCTGCTAGCCATAAATCCGACGACTTTCATAGAGATCGTGCCATAAGGTAATTCGATCAACTTGAAAATTAGATGCATAAACACAAGATATCAGTACGATATCCCCAGATATGAGAGTTACAAGAACAGTAATGAGTTGAGCAGAAATATGAAGTGGCGTGACGACAACTCCATCTTTCCAGCAAACCCAAATTCGACTAAGGCGATGAACCGAGTAGTTATGAATTGCAGACCATCCCGGAAGAGCGGACTGCAAGATGTAAGAAAAATTATTATCATTAACCCTTGTTTCTAAAAGACAACCAAATTTCTGGTTAGTAACACGAGTCCAATACCTGACAACTTGGTGCTTTGAAGGCTTATTGAAGCCTCTTGTATTCCAAGAAAAAAATCGTCATAACATCAGTGTCTCCTTGAGGAGACTAAGGATTGTTTTTTTTGTCTTGGACATGTTTGTTCATCTTGCGTATAGTGACATGATCAGGGAGCTTCTTGGTGCGTGTACTATAACGAGAACCAATGGTAGAGTCCAAAGGTGCCGATTTTGTGTCGGAAATTTGGCCGTCCTCTCGCTCATCATCAGCCTTTGTATCTGCTAGGACAGTGAACCGAGAGGGTGAGGCAACCGGAGGAATGAGGTCTAGGACAGCAACTAGTTTAGTTGGTGATAAGGAAGACGCACGACCCGTACGTACAACAACAGGCCAAGCCTCCATGTCCTTGTATCAGAGCTTTCAATTCTCATGGATCGAAGCTAACTTAAAAAAAAACATATAAATCGAAGAAAAAGATAAAAATGAAGATGAATATCACGTTTTAGTTATTTTAGTTTTTAAGTTATTGTGTTACATAAATCATACATTCATGTTTTCATTATTATTATACTTTCTAAATCTTTTACTTATTAAACTAAAATTTCACTTAACTTTTTTTGTTTTAGAATTCATGCAAAATTTATCAAAAGTTTTTTTGTTTATCTTTTACTTATCTAATAGATCGGGGATTCTACAAGTTTTATTTACTACTACGGGAAGTTCTCTTAGAAGACTCAGGTTTTTAGGTCGTATTTAGTGAGATTTATGGACTGTCTAAGATTGGTCAATTTTTTTTGGAGCTGAATGGTTTGCGCCCACGAGATTTGTTTTCCAATGTTATTTTTAAGGACCAAATATGAATTGAATTTTCATCCCTCTATTCAAGATTGAAGTATATACCCAGAGGAGACTGTTGACTTGTTTTTCCGTCTTTGACAAGTTGTCCACGACATATGTGTTCCGTTTTATGATTGCATAGTTTGCATTCGCGTCCCATTTTTTCGTGCGGGGAAGTATTGGAAATATACACAAGAAGATATTGATAATCATAATGTATATTATATTTTATTTAAGAATTGTATAAATCTCTTAGAATATAGGAAGTCAAAATATAGATCTATATATATATATATATATATATATATATNTATATATATATATATATATATATATATATATATATATACCTTGCTTTGAGTTTCCAATAAAATAGTTTGTTCATATTATTAAATCTACTGATACATGATTAGAATTAAGTTAAACTACCTTATTAGTAACATGGTGTTTGACTTATAATATTTTAACTAGGTACTCACCCGCGCTATGCGCGGGAAAAAATTAATATTTTTTTTAAACAATCTTTAGTTTCATATTTAATTAAGTTATGGAATTTATACTTTTATATTTATATTTGGACATTTTATTTTGTTATAATATGTTATAAGAGTAAACTTTGGTATTGTGTATTTAAGTGAATGTTATATAATTTATTTTTTAATTATGCCATCGAACATATAATTTGGATTTTAGATGTTAAAGATTATAAAATTTTTAAGATTAATAAGGATTTACAAAATAGTATTTTAATTTTTAATTGTAATGTTTTATATATTTAATATATCTTATAATTAATTTAGATTACTATATTTTCATTAATTTCATTAAACTATTTATATTTGTAATTAGTTTCATTAAAAATCATTACCATAAACAATTTATGAATGAAATCATATAATTTTTTTAAAAATGTATATGGGCCAAAAAATATGTGAGCCCGAACATTATTTAAAATTTTAGAAAGAATCTAATTTTAAAAGCCCAAATTGGCCCATGCGAAATTTGTCTTTTGATCTAAATGATATTTTTTGAGATCTAAACAAACACAAAATCTTTTTTTTAAAAACCCCTTTAGCTCTCAAATAGGCGATTTTTTAGAGTGATTTTCTATTCCATTGGAGAATCTTACAAATTTGATTTTGGATATTTCCTTAAAAGATCGAAAAGAAGATATCAAGAAATGTATGATACCATGAATTTCGGTTTTGAAATTTTTATTTATTTAACATAAAGTGATGATTTTATTTCTATTTTCGGGTTGGATTTGATATGGATAGAAGATTTCGGAACAAATCATCTCAAAAACCGAAGCAAATAAGGTATGATCTAAAATCTTTGAGTTTTTATAAAGTATGATCTACAATTTTTGAATCTAGATTCTTACTTAATATGATTTTTATATGCATCTAAATATTTTTGAAAAATCGTGAGATTAAACAAAAAAAACCAAAAAAATAAAGGT
This sequence comes from Iberis pinnata, assembly GCA_900406425.1. Taxonomy (NCBI): domain Eukaryota; kingdom Viridiplantae; phylum Streptophyta; class Magnoliopsida; order Brassicales; family Brassicaceae; genus Iberis; species Iberis pinnata. Next base: position 987 of record OVBE01014347.1, on the reverse strand, counting down.
ATATAAACTATAATTTAAGAAAAAAATATGTATTAATTTTTAATATTTAGATCTAACCGTTTTCAAAATAAAATTTGTGATTTTGGTTATATAAAGGACATTTGTGATAAATGATAGAATGAATTATGAAAAAATCATATACCAAATCGAGATTCGGTAAGATTTGTTGTTGATATATTTAGTATATGAATTTACAATATTAACTAATTATTAAAATTTATTTTCAGGATCTAATTAAATGTATATTGTTAAATACAAATTTTCGTTGTGATAAATTAAAAGTATCTATAATATTTAGCTAACTATATTATAATAAGAATTTTAATAATAATTAATAAACAATAATAATGTTTGTATATTATTTCATGTTTTAATTGGGCTACAAAAAAATATCAAAAATAAGCTTAAAGGATATTAAAATAATGGGCCGAGTAATATCGATCATTTAGCCCAATTATTAAACTTAATCATATATAAATATTATACCCATGATATACATTAATATATACAAAAATATACAAATTATTAGGTCAAAATTTTGATTATTCTAGCCCAATTACAAATGACATTAAAGTTTTTGGGTTTATGTTACATGTGATATAAATTACTTTTTGTTTACTTTTAATAAGTTAATATTTTTAAATTTTACATGCATGAATTAATATAAATCATATAACAAATAACAACTAATCACATATTTATTGTTATTTTTAATTTTAAAAACAAAATGTCACATGACAACCATAATTTTAAAATTATATTTTCAATTATAAATAATAATCTAGTTCGTATTTTACAACAACACAAAAACAACAACATTTACCTACCACACGAATAAAAAAAACAACACTTAAAAAACTCTTTTTGACAAAATAAAAGTAACAACACTATAAAAATTGTTTTCCAATTGGATCCATTTTTTTTTTTTTGAAAAAATTATAAGAATTTCTATACTAATAATTAATATGATTGATTTGACAAATAACC
>OVBE01014346.1:0-12130 GCA_900406425.1 Iberis pinnata | reverse complement strand
TATATATATAATTTTAAGTTTTAGGGGCTTATTTTAAGGACTAACTTATAAAATATGAGGGCTATAGACCAATGTTTCATTGGCCTCTGCTCAGGGTCGGTCCTGTCCGATGGATTAATGTATATTCGGAGTTTTATGGTTGGATGCGACCATATAGACTACTTTCTGACAACCTATAAAAATAGTTTCGATTAATTTTTAGTTACCTATAAAAAAATTTGATGATCACTTTTCGAGTACCTTTAAAAAATCCTAATTTATAGATTAGTCATAAATTAATCGAAAATTTTACCAACTAATTTCCGACTAAACTTTATAGATTAGTCAGAAAAATTTCCGAATAATTAATAAAAACTACAAAATTTTGATTAAAAAATTAAAGAACAACTAAAAGGAACGTTTATATTAATATTCAAAACAAATAAATAATCCCGGCCATAGTCAAATAACATAGGGTGAATTTTGGCGGTCCTCCTGGATACCCTTGGCGACTGTGGACGTTTTGGGACTAGTCGGAGTCCTTCGGGACTCCGGATACTAGGATCATCAAAAAAAAAAAAAAAAAAAAAAAAAAAAAAAAATAAACTAAACTAAATCAAAGTAGATTAATCAAAAAACTAAAACTAATGAAAATATACAAAAATTTAAATTAATAAAAAAAATTGAATAAAAAGTTAAATAAAATGAAGTAAAACTAAATGTTTGTAATAATATTAAAATTAAAATCATTAACATTTTCCTCTCATTTTGTTGATTTATAGGTGTGAGGCTTTCTCTACATATCCAAGAACATATGATCTCTTACATGCATGGACAGTTTTTTCAGACATTAGTAGTAAAAGTTGCAGTGTGGAAGATCTATTAATAGAGATGGATCGAATTCTTAGACCTACTGGATTCATTATTATTAGAGATAAGCAAAGCATTGTTGAATCTATTAAAAAATATATGAAGGCTTTACATTGGGAGATTGTAGCATTGGAGAAGGTAAGTACAAGTTTAGAAATTGATCAAGACAATGAAGATGGTGAGAACAATGTTGTGTTCATTGTTCAAAAGAAACTTTGGCTTACTAGTGAAAGTGTTAGGGACATTGAGTAAGGAAATCAAAAGCAGAAGACAAAATTAGAGAAAAGAAAATAAATTGTTTTATTTTCACAAGTTTTTATATAGTTTTTAATTTTGATTTTTTTTAGTTGATTTGTATCTCATAAGTGTTATTATATGAAGGGATTCTTATATAAATACTAAAGTTAAATTTAGTAGTATTACAATCGTAGATATATATATATATATATATATCTTTGTTAATGGATTAAATTCATATCTAACATTTTGTGAATATAAAGTATTTTGTACTTATTAACTACAATACTTTTTTGTCACGTTAATTATGGGCCAACAACAGGTCGGTATGGTAACCAAACTCCATAAATAAGAGAAAATGTCATTCACACAGATGAGATTCAATTTCTGGTCTGATAACAAAGCAACAACGATGACAAAACAATTAGGCCACTTGATCACATTTTCAAGATTTATTACTATTTTTATTTTGAATCTTGATAGTAAGAACTTAGGTTTCATATAACCTTTTTAAAAAAGGTCTATTGTAGTGTTTTAAAATCCAACCTGGACCTGCGGTTGAACCGTAAAATCGGTGATCCGGCGAAGAATTTGGTTCGTGTTTGTCCTAAAAACCACTTCTTTTAAAACCGATAAAACTTAGTAAAAAACCATGGTTAAACCGCGATCTGTATTAACAGAAATGATCGGGTCAATATAATAAATAAAAAATTTCAACTCAAATTTATCAAATTAATATTTTGTTTGTATATAAATACTATATTGGTATAAATATAATTGACTAGCAAATACTATGATTTGTGAATTTATAGACATTGATGATGATTTCACTATGCCATCCGAAGATGACGAAGAAATTTGTAAAAGAATGAATGAAGATTGGTTAAAATGATGTTTTATTATTATTATTTACCTTATTTTTTTGTCTTATACTATTATGCTAGATTTTTTATACTTATACTCTAGTTTATAAATCACTAGTTTACATTTATTGTTAGACATTTTTATCGTGTTTTTATTATTAATTTAATATTTATATCAAAATTGTTAGAATTTACAATAAGTTTTATTTTAATTTTGTAAAAAAATATTAATATAAGCTATATACCTAAATATATATAAATAATATAAACACTTATTAAACAATTGACCCACGGTTAACTCAGATATCCGAAAGGTCATCCAGATTTTGATCTCTAGATCGGTTTTCAAACATTGGTTTATTGAAAAGAATTATTATATATTTTTTTCTTTTAGTTGATGTTGTTGCTGTTTTGTTCTATTCTCTCGACCCGCAAAATCCTCTCGTCTTCTACATTAATATTAAAAACAAATCTATTTATAACATATACATAAACAGTAAAAAAATAAACTCTTTGAATATGTTTTCTTTTTCTAAAACCAAGAATTTGTCTGAAACCTAATCTCTCTCTGTTCCTTTGAAAACAAAAAATCTATTAACAATGCGATAAAGGTTTGAATTTTTGTTTATCTAATCCAAACTTTTTAAAAATGTGTTTTTATAAAACTGGTGATATTGTTTGCTCCACAAGTTAGGGTTTGTTAACGTTTAATATCGTTCGCAGGCTAATCGGAAAACTTTTCTCCAGAGATGACAACAAGCGTGAGAGGCCTTTTTAAAGGCCTTCGCTACATTACTCAGATTTTCGGTAAGTCAATTGGAATTTTTCTATGGTATTTGAGCGATTTTCTCTAAAAAAAACAATTTTCTTGTAACACAAGTCACATCTTTGTATGATAAATAAAAACCTAACTTGCAGATGAAGATAAAGATCATGATATGCAAATTGGGTTTCCAACTGATGTAAAGCATATTGCTCATATTGGATCCGATGGTCCTGTGGCCAGTGCACCAAGTTGGGTAATGGATTTACATATTTCATCGTATATAAATTCATAAAGTTTTAAAAACTAAAAATATGATGGATTTTACATAATTTTTCAATAAACAACTTAAAACATTGTAAACTCGTGCTTTGTTCTACTCGGTCTCGGATCTTGTAGTCGATTCGTAAAGCTAGGTATGGATTTTGTACATTTCTGACCGATTTTGAAATTCTAAAGACTACGCTGTAAAATAAAAAAAATAAGCTAATTTTATATAATTTTCGAAAAAATAATCACTTTTTAAACTAAAACTTTTGAAAATTACAAAAAAATCATAAGTTCGTATTTTTATTTGGATTCATAACCAATATGCATATGCATAAGAATAGTCATCATCGGTATAATCAGAGGCGAATCTAGAAATTTATTTAATAAGGACATTTAACATTTTCATAACTAAATTTTAGTTTAGAAATATTTAAATAATTTTTTATAATCTAATTACTTAAACAAACAAAAAAAATTAGATAGGGGGCATGTGCTCCTGGGTATAATTATTTGTAAATAAGGGACTTTAAGTTTTTTTTCTTGTCGTCATATCTTAGTGTTTAAGTAGTTCTCTCCTAACTAAAAGCGGCAGAGTTCGAACCATGGTTAATGCAATAGATGCAGAGATGACTAGCATTGAGCCACTTGCTCATTTGCAAGAGACTTTAAGTTTAAACCTCAAAATTAATGAAGATAGACTCATTTCATTTTATGTATTTAAAAAAAAAAACATGGACCGCTTTCTAAACTATAAAAATTTTAATATTAGAAAAATCTATATGCTCGTGTTTGCTTTGTTTAAACTTATAATCGACAATGCATTATATATGTACAAAAATACTTATCACTAGAAAAATTACTTGTAGATGAAAGACTTCAAACCTGAAGGAAACGAGAATGGACAAGTAGTATCAAGAGGAGATTCAAACAACAATCCAAAAGGTGAAGGAGTTGGTTTACAAGAATTGTTACCACTTCAAGATCAAAAACCAAACAAACAAAAGAAGACTAGACGCAACAAATCTGAACAACAACAACAACAACAAAACGGTTCACCACCTAGAAGACATAGCAATGCATCACCATCAGATATAATACCAAGACATTCAAGACGTCATAGCCGAAGTAGGCATGGTTCAATGGATTCATCTAATGATCCATCAATGAGAAGAAGACGTAGTAGTGGTGTAATTGGCTCATCAGTTACTACTACTACAATTGAGACATCATCAGATGGTTCTAATTATCCACATTCTGATAGTTCTACTGTACCTACTAGAAAGACTTCATCGCGACATCGAAGGAAGATGAAAGGATCAATAGATGGAGATACATCAATGAGGAAGGCTAAAACAAAAGTTGAGAATTCTATTGATAAATGTAATGATTATACCAGTGACAGAGATTAGAATCTTCTTGGTTGGTTCTTTGGTTCATCTTTTGTTACTTGTGTATTGTGTTTGTGAATAGCCTGAGTCTTTTTTTTCTCACAAGTTTTTAAGTAATTACATAAAGCGAAAACAAAAGGTTGCACTATATCAGATATATCCAGATGGGCAAGCAAAATAGTTAAATGTTGTCGAATGACTCAAGTTCAAAAAGCGATTAGATAATTAATAAAGACAAAACTTTATATGAAGTTCGGTTTAAGATGAAACAACTTAGTACGGCTAAACACTTGAACGATTTGACGTTTTCTGTTGTTTCCTCGACTAACTTAGAGAACGTCACCATATGTCGTAACTTTAAAGAAAACTTAAACTCTTCAGAGCTTAGACAAAGGTTCCACAAAGTATGTAAAGAAAAACATATTTGTTTCACATTGCAAATAGTTGAATGTTAAACCATTGATGAGTGATGAAATCATATGAGAGATCCTCTCTCTTTAAAGAAAACATATAAAGAAATTTTATATAGTTTGGCTACAGTTGAGATTAGACTAGACATTAGAACTCAAGATTCATTAGTACACTCTAAATCTCCATCTAAATATATATATTTGGACTTTATTTAGTTTTAAATTTTTATTTAAGAACATAATTCATTATGTGAAAAATTATGTTAAATCTAACATGTTTTATTGCGGTCTTGGTCGTATTTTATGGGCTTTTAAAACATCATGCTTAGGCCCATAGTTTTCTTATAATCTAGAAAATCTATGTTAACTACACATCCCTTAGGCCCAAACCTTTCAAAATCATGGGATTCAAACACATTGCACATAAAATATTAATCATGATATGTAAATATTATCTACTATTATAACTAAATAGTAAGAAGCAAAACCCAAAATTCTTGGTTATAAATCCTCATACCAAACTAGGGTTGGAAAAAATAACCGGACCGGTTCTAGATCCGATTAATTTACCGAACGAATCTAGTTATTTAGATCTATGGTTCTCGGTTCGGTTCGGGTAAGAACCAAGAACCAAAAACAAAAAGAACCGAAGAAGAAATGAAAATAGCCAACATTGATAAATTATTTCGGGTAATTTTGGATATTTCAGATAAAATTTAGATCCATGATTTTCGGTTCGGGTAAAAACCGAGAACCAAAAAAAAAACCGAAAACAAAAAAACTTGAAGAACCGAAAATAATAGAAGAACCGAATACGGCCAACATTGACAAATTATTTCGAAATCCATTGATTCGGTTCCAAAATAGTCCTTAATTTATCCGATTTTCTTTCGGATCCTAAATGGATTCTCTTTCACTAGAAAGAAACAAAACCGAAAAGAACCAAACCGTTTGTCCGAACCCTTATACCAAACAACTTGAGAATTTTTTAACTATTAATAGTTGGGTCCCACTTTAAAAGTGAGAAACCCTCCAAAAATAGGCGTATGCCACTTAAGCGAGGAGAGTACACGGTATTCTTTAGTAAAAGGCGAAAGAATAGTTCGCTTTGTACTCACCTCATGGCTGCGTGAATTTTTAGCAACACACGAATCCTATATTTATAATAAGAGCTTCCTCTTCTAATCACTCCAAGTTCCTCGATGTGGGACATGTTACTAAACACGCACGCTAACTCTTCGTGGGCGTTCTCCTATGGGCCTTTAAGTATTTTTGAACTAATTGGGCTTTAAACACTGCTCAAGCCATCAGCTATGTCAAACTAAAAGTTGAAAGTGGAAACTATTAGAATGTTTAGAGATTGTTCTCTATATTAGTAGCAAATTGTATAGAAATTACATTTCCAAAACCCAATGCATCAGAGATTGAAAAGAACGTCAGAAACTAAAAAACACAAAATCCAAAAAGAGTCTATATCGGTTGTACAAGCAAACATAGGATAAGTGATGGGAAGTGGAAGAGCACGATAGTATCATTGAACATACGGCGTCGTAAGTTAATTTCATGGGCTTATAAAATACAAGGCTTAGGCCCATAGTTCACAAATATTTTTTTTTTAAATAACATTTCGTATTACAAAGTCACGATACAAAACAACCATACAGTAAAAACGGTATAACAAAAGAAGTGAATTTTTACACGATTTATTTGTTAGAAAATAGCTTTATTCGCTAACAAGTGATAAACATTGATATCTACCTTCTTTTACACCGATTTTACTCTGTATAATAATCTCCAAATCGTCCAGTAAAAACATATTATTTATGTTACAAGTGTTGTAATGTTCACTCTAATACCAATTATTTTTGCATCAGAAACCATTGTCGGAATTTTGACTTTGAAGTAAATTCATTTTGATCCCACGGAATGTACCATCGCCACTTTTATGAAATTCATATGTGTAATATAGAGAATGTTTCTAACATACTGTCGATCGCACTTACAATGAAACTCCATCAAAAGCTTCTTCACCTTCCCACCCAACCTTAGTATTTTAAGATTTTGACTCTTAGATCGAAACAATTGAAAAATTCTGAAAAATTTGTTTAAAATAAACATAAAATCGAGCATGAACGGCCATGGAAATAAACCGAAGAGAGAATTATGCAAATGCAATGGTACATTCAACAGAAAAACACTCTTTGAAAGAGAAAATCAACACAAACATGTTGGAACCACCGGAAATAATGAAACCGTAAATGATTTGCCTTTTACGAAAACGACAAGAGACACTGTTTCTGATATGCGATTTTCTCGAAAGAGAAGTAGATGATGTGTTTAGAAAAAGAAATTTTTTGACTTTTGAAATCAATACTAGAATCGAGATCGTGAGTCTTACAAAACAATATCTTCATTGTTACAAAAAGACAAAATTTATGATTTTGATTTTTTAAGCATATCGAAATCGATACACATACCGATGACTGAAAATAAACTAAAAAAATACACGACCGACGCCGACCAGAGAGAATAAAGATTGGAAAAGAACTTTATACGGACATAATGACACTTGTACAAAAGATAGTTACAAAGAGAAAAAACCGCTTTTTAGTTCACAAATATTTATTGTAGAAATACAAACAAACAAATATTGTTATATAGGATGATGTTTTAGATTTTTTACACATTAACAAAATTAACTTTTTTTCTAATACTTGTTTGTTAGTTTAATAACATTAAGTATTAACAAATAAAACTAAAGTAATTTCAATACCATAAAACATCCATTTATAAAATGAGATTTAGGCTCCGAATGGTGACAACGGATCAAACGGTGCGGGTAAAAAAATTTAGCGGGGCGGTGCGGTTTTTGTAGAAAGCGAAACAAGTGCGGTTTATAAAAATAAGCGGTGCGGAATTGTTTTTGAATGGTAATATTACTTGCGGTGCATAATTGGTTTTGAATAGTAAAATTTTGAGTTTGAATTTGGTTTTGAAACAGTTAGTATTTAGTTTTAAGGTTCTAGGATTTAAATGTTATAAATCTATTTTAAATTTATTGTATTTTTGAAATAAAATATTTTTTGAAAATTAAATAGTACAAAAATAAATAGTGATATTAACATAAAACTTAAAAATATTACATATATACTATAATAATTATTAATTTATTCTAGATACTTTTAATATTTTAGATTGTTACACAAAAAACAACAAACCAAATCCGCTTTATTTTTTTGTAACCAAAAAATTTTTTATTTTTTGATACAAATCCGTCCCGCTTTTTTTTCTGGCAAAATCCGCCCCGCAAATACCATTTTAGGTTAAATGGTGACTTTGTCTAATTCCGCCTCGTAAATGCCCCGCGTCTCCCATTCGAAGCATTAATTTGCTTTATAATCCAAATTTAATTTGATTTATAAACCAACTTTATTAAGATTTATAACTTATTAGTTATTGGGTCCCACTTTAAAAGTGAGAAACCCTCCAAAAATAGGCGTATGCCACTTAAGCGAGGAGAGCACACGGTATTCTTTAGTAAAAGGCGAAAGAATAGTTCGCTTTGTGCTCACCTCATGGCTGCGTGAGTTTTCATCAACACACAAATCCTCTATTTATAATACAACTTCCTCTACTAAATCACTCCACGTCTCTCGATGTGGGACATTTTACTAAAAGCCACGCCTTTAAAAACTTCGCAGGCTTTTTATAAATGGGCCTTAATCTATTGGGTTTTAAATTCAAAACTTGTCTTCGTCTTCTTCTTCTTCCATTTTTAAACCCTAACAGTTTCACTCACTCTATATATAAACTCTTAAACCTCCAAATTTCTCAGATTCAGATCATTTCTCAAAGCCGTCAACAATGTCGAAACGAGGTTCTTACTCTTTCTTCTTTTACATCTTACTCACAATTCATTCAAATATCAGTAATGAATCATTGATTTTATTGTGTTTTGGTTGATTTTTGATTTGTGATTTGTGATTTTGATTAGGGCGTGGAGGTACATCTGGTAACAAATTCAGAATGTCGTTAGGTCTTCCTGTAGCAGCGACGGTGAATTGTGCTGATAACACTGGAGCTAAGAATCTTTACATTATCTCTGTAAAAGGAATTAAAGGTCGTCTTAATCGATTACCTTCAGCTTGTGTTGGAGATATGGTTATGGCTACTGTTAAAAAAGGAAAACCTGATCTTCGTAAAAAAGTTCTTCCTGCTGTTATTGTTAGACAACGTAAACCTTGGCGTCGAAAGGATGGTGTCTTCATGTACTTTGAAGGTATATATTTCACTTTTTTTTGAATCTGAAACTTTATAGGATTTTGAAATTTTACCAGGCTTGAATCTGCTCCATTTGAACTCCATATAGTGCTGGGAATTCGGTTCAATCGGTTTTCTCGGTTTTGGATTTTGTGCCGAACTAAATCTAATAAAATTTTGGTTTGGTTTATTGGGTTCGGTTTTTGTTTTTGTTCGGTTTATTCGGTTAATTTTTGGTTAAGTTTTGATTATTTTTTCGGTTTTTTCTGTTTATTCGGTTTGTATTTTTTATTTATCGGTTCGGTTACTGAAATTGAAATTATTTTTTGCCGATCGGTTATTGAAACATAATTTGGTCCGGTTCGAAAAATTTTGGTTCGGTTTGGTTTGGAAAATTCTTTTCGGTTTATATTCCCAGCCCTATCCATATATTTTGTTTGTGTTGCAATGCTTAAGTCAATTTTGGTTATGAATAGATAGAAAGAATCTGTTGTTGTTTCTATATGTTGTAGTTATGATCTGATTTGATGGTGTAGTTTGATTCATTGTGGTTATAGGATTCTATATTTTGAAAATTTAACCAAGCTTAATGTGTGTTCATCGTTACAGATACTTGAATGCTTGAATCTGCTCCATTTGAACTCCAAATAGCTTGTTTGTTTTGCAATCCTTAAATCATCATGCTTGTTTTTGAGTAGGTAGAAGTGATTTGTTGTTCTTTTTGATTCATGTGGTTAATAAGAATCATTCATTTTCCAGATTTGTGTCATGTATCCACCTAAACATTTAAGATGGTATGGTGTATTGATACAAAACAAATTCTGGTAAACCTAATATGTGTTCCTTCGTTACAGATACTTTAATGCTTAAACGCTTGAATCTGCTCCATTTGAACTCCAAATTCATGTTTTGTTAAGCAGTTGCTTTGTATTGCTAGCTTTTCATCATTGTTTCTTTGTTTTGTTTTCTTGTTATACCTCATGATTTTGCTAGTTTGGTAGCTCCTGTTGTTTGATATTTACCAGGCTTAAGTCAAGTATTCACCGACACATTTCGAGGTTGTTGATACATTTACAAGTCTGGGAAAGTTAATTGTGTTCATCGTTACAGATACTTTAATGCTTAAACGCTTGCATCTGCTCCATTTGAACTCGAAATTCATATTCTTGAAGCTGTTTCTTTGTATTTCTAGCTTTTCATCAATGTTTCTTTGATTTGGTTTCTTGGTATTGCTTATAAATTGATCATATTCAGGTTTGTAGTAATCTTTTAAGTAGTTTTGTAGTTCCTGTTGTTGACATTCATCAGGCTTAAGTCAAGTATTCACCTACACTTTTTAGAGGGTGTTGATACGGTTACAAGTCTGATAAACCTAAATGTGTTCCTTCGTTACAGATTCTCTAATGCTTGCACGCTTGCATCTGCTCCATTTGAACTCGAAATTCATAGTCTTTGTATTGCTAGCTTCATCAATGTTTCTTTGCTTTGTTTGATTGATATTCCTCATGCTTGGTGTTATAGTTAGCTTTTACTCAATGGTGTAGTTCCTGTTGTTGATCTTTTCCAGGCTTAAGTCAAGTATCCATCGACACAATTAGAGGGTGTTGATACGGTTACAAGTCTGATAAACTTAACTAGTGTTCCTTCGTTACAGATTCTCTAATGCTTAAACGCTTGAATCTGCTCCATTTGAACTCGAAATTCACATTCTTTGTATTGCTAGCTTCGTCAATGTTTCTTTGTTTTGTTTGATTGATATTCCTCATGCTTGGTGTTATAGTTAGCTTTTAGTCAGTGGTGTAGTTCCTGTTGTTGATCTTTTCCAGGCTTAAGTCAAGTATCCATCGACACGATTAGAGGGTGTTGATACGGTTACAAGTCTGATAAACCTAAATAGTGTTCCTTCGTTACAGATTCTCTAATGCTTAAACGCTTGAATCTGCTCCATTTGAACTCGAAATTCATATCCTTTAAGCAGTTCCTTTATATCTCTTGCTCTTCATTAATGTTTCTTTGAGTTTGTGTTCATAGTAGCTTTTAGTCAGGCTTAAGTCAAGTATACACCGACACATTTCGAGGGTGTTAATACGGTTACAAGTCTGGGAAACTAAACTGTGTCCATCGTTACAGATACTCTAATGCTTAAACGCTTGCATCTGCTCCATTTGGACTCTACATACTTCCTTAAAACTAACTCATTGTTTCTGTTTTCGAAACAAACACTAACTCGGTTTTTCTGTTTTGTCTATTACACAGATAATGCTGGAGTCATTGTTAACCCCAAGGGAGAGATGAAAGGTAACAAAATTCAGAAATCAAATGTTCTTGAGACTTTTGGAATCAATCTTATACCATAAATTGTGATTTTGTGTGTGTTATGTTTAGGTTCTGCAATCACTGGTCCTATTGGGAAAGAATGTGCTGATCTTTGGCCAAGGATTGCTAGTGCTGCTAATGCTATTGTTTAAAAGTTAAAAGATCAATCATTTTGATTATCTTTCTAAATCTTGTTAGTGCTCTAAAATATATTAAAAACAAAAGTTTGAGAAATTTTGAATAGGATTGTTTTTTTTTTCATTTTGTGACTATGTATGGCATTCAAATATTTAGACAATTTTTGCTAATTCTTCAAGCTCTAATATTTACTGATGATGTCTTGTAAATAGCGTTCTAAAATATATAAAACTTGGATAAAATCTAGATAAGAAGAAGCAAATGGTCTTATTATTAAATTGGAGTTTGAATTTAGTCAAATTCTTTTTTTAATTAAGTTTGAGTTATATTCTTTCCGTTTCATTTTGTTAGTTGTTTTGGTGAAAAACGCACATATTAAAATAATTTTTGGTTTTTTTTTTTTGCTATAAATTTAAGGGGGAATTAATAAAATAGGCNGAATTAATAAAATAGGCTAAAAATAATATAGTAATTAAAATAATAGGCCAAATTTTTTTTAATTAAAAATATAGTCTATTTTAAAGTAAAAATTTTACTGAACAATATAATAACTATGCACAATAAATTTACAGGGTCATTGATCATGAAGAAAACAAACTTTACCTAACAAATAATTTTGCGGATTGTATATAAAAA
>OVBE01014345.1:0-12130 GCA_900406425.1 Iberis pinnata | reverse complement strand
CCGTCTCAACCAGAGGGAGACAAGAGGAGGAAGAGAGAGATAAAGGAAGAGAGAGATAAAGGAAGATTTATTTATTTTTAGTTTCTAACACTCTGGTCACGTTAAGATGATAAGGTTCATTATTATATAATCCATGTCAAAATGACAATGTGTCGGGATCAAATTTATGATATCAATTCTTAGTATTTACGTAATGATCCATATGGTCTTTGAATTATAGTATGTGATTGCAAATCCGCAACGGTAAATTTAAATCATTGGCAAAAAAAAAAAAAAAAAAAACAACCATAAATTTGAATGATTTATAAGATGTTTGATTTGCATTAGAAAACCTATGATGTAATTTTATATCAGTTTAGAGACTAACCTATATTCCATTGTAGTTGATAATCACATTAGTATACATATTCCATATATATATATATATAGTTTGTGATATATAGTATCACTACAAGAAAACAACGGATTTATGACGGGCATATTCGTAGTGTATAGTTATTAAACAATGAGTTTTAAATACTCCATCTGTTTCAATATATAAGTAGTTTTAGCAAAAATGATCTGTTTTATAATATAAGGTGTTTTCAAAATCCAAAGCAATAAAATAATTTAAATAAATAATATTCTTCTAAAAAATTAAAGGCAAAATGATGTTCAATAATCTCTCTCTAACTTTTTGCGTTTCCCCCACAAAAAAAATAATCTCTCTTTAACTTGAGATGGTTGATATTATTTTTATTACTAATAAGAATCTCTCTAATTAAATATTGTACACAAAATGATTGTGTGCAATAAACAAAAAAACTTTTTATTACTCCCTCTGTTTCAATATATAAGTAGTTTTAGTCAAAATGGTTTGTTTTGTAATATAAGATGTTCTCAAAACCCAAAGAAATAAAATAATTTAAATAAATAATATTCTACTAAAAACTTAAAGGCAAAATGATGTGCAATAATCTCTCTTTAACTTTTTGCGTTTCCCCACAAAAAAAAAATAATTTCTTTCTAGCTTTAGATAGTTGGTATTATTTTTATTACTAATAACAATCTCTCTCTAATTAAATGTTGTACACAAAATGATTGTGTGCAATTAAAAAAAAAACTTTTTATTATTCCTTTAAAAAAGTTAAAATTTCTTAATACTCACGCTTTTAAGCAAAACTACTTACATATTAAAACGGAGGGAGTATTTTTTTTAAGAAAAGTTAAAATTTCTTAATACTCGCGCTTTTAAACAAAACTACTTACATATTAAAACGGAGGGAGTATAAAACCGAAGGAATTAATTAGACTTGTTATACGATCTTGGAACTTGTGAAAAAATGGTTTTGTAAATGATGGGGACTTCATTAATTTTCCAACAGAAATGGCTGTATATATATATACAAATATACAATCGTATGTTATATGCAAATATCTAATTTAGAGCACTTTTCAAAAGTGACACATACGGAGTATGTCAAGTTGTAAATTTGTAATAATATAACTATACACTCTATTATCTTCAATAATTGTTAAATAATGCATGAATGGGTCTCTCTATATATTATGAAGCTTTACTTTTTGCAAATATGGCAAAATGAATTGTCAACCAACATAGCTAATAGCTTCCACTTGGACACTGATTCTCATGTCCAAAATATTTATAAAATACAAACTCAAAAAAGTAAAAAACAATATGCAATGATATAATACGACAGCCTGTCGATTCATATGCGCAACAAAAGAAACACTCACGTAAATCAGTACTTGCATTCGTCTTTGATTAATGCAAATTGTCTATTTATAAACGGACCGAATATATGGGCCTAAATTGTGTTTCTATTATCTTAATGGGCCTTCTTGGTTATCGATTATGTTTTTTTGTTTTCAATTTAAACCGAACCGGTTTGCACGGAGCAGCAATACATTGAAGATTCAGATAACCCTTGCTTACGAATTCGCCGCGCCTCCCTCGGAGACGACACTCTTTGCCGTTTTCCAGTTTGAACTTGTCGAGGTTATCTTCTTTTTCTTTGTGTAAAACATCGCCGGAGAAATCTCCGTTTGCGGTGGTCGGTTCAAAGGCATTGGGTTTTCCTATGTTCAATCTCTTCATTGTGTGTGGTTTTGTTTTTTCAAGATTCAGATTTAAGATTCAACCTAATGTTGAAGATTTACCCAAAATCTTATCGGTTTCCAGTACTTGTATGGAAAATAGCAATTGAATCTGGAATTTTTCGTTTTCTCTCTTATGAAATGACGTTCTAGTTAACGGGTTTTGCTAAGTATAATTTTAGTATTTGAGGGAATTAAGAACATTGCCAATCATCTTTTCAAGTACAATGGTATTATGGTGTGCATATTTTTGTGGATGAGTGCTTAGATTTTATAAAGTTTTGGTTGGATTTGTTTGGTTTAAATTTATTCGTAGCCTTTGATTCAGATTTTCAATCACCTAGAGATTGATGGAGCTCTGTTTAATGCTACAATTTGTTGGATTAATGTGAGGCAGCTGAAATTAATGTATTCTTTGTCTTCTTCATTTTGTGAATCATCACTTTTGCTTAACTTAAGGAAACTGTTTCCATGGACAGTTTTAAACTGCAGCTGAAATCATAGTACGTTTTCATTTGTGGAAAAAAGGAATCATGGAGACTGTTTCAGAAACTGGTTGTTCGAAATCAGACGATTGTAAGAAGAATCTAGAATTGAGTGATAAGCAGAAGAAGAGATCGGGGAAAAAGAGAAAATCGAGGAAACAGGAAAATGAATTGAAGAATATTGATTCTTATATCACTATCCATAATGGGAAGTCAGATGAGGCCGTTTCATCTAAAGAGAGAAAAGAGGGGGAAATAGAGAAATCAACAAGTCAAGAGCGAGTTAAGTTATCAGAAAATTGTTCATCTACGTTACCTTCAAAGTCTTGTCAACAAGATTCAGTCTCATGTGATGACCCAATTTTTTCAGCAAGAGAAGATTCACTTCCGGTTGCTAGTAGAAATAGTGTGAGTAGGAAAAAATCGAAAAGAAAAGTGAAGAAGAAGAAAGATGATGCAGAAAAAAACACCAATGAAGATCAAGTGTATCCACCCAAGAATTCTTTGTCAAACAGTATATTACAAGAAGGGTCACGTAAACACACTCAAGATTCATGTGAAAAGCCTGGAGTTGCACAACTTTGTACAAGGTCAGATTTTTCAACTCGAGAAAATCCAAGGCAAGATGCTACTAGTATGACTTGTTCCCAGAGAAGAAAGCGAAAGAAAGAGAAGAGTAGTAACACACCGAAGGAAAGTAGTGTTGATGTTCATTGTACCAATGTAAAGGTTGCTGCAGAATGCAATGTTATTTCTGAAGCTGAAGGATCGAAATTGATGTGTGAGGAGAAAAAAACTGGTGCTAGTGTTGTGATTAATAGTTGTCTTAAATCTAAGGATGACACAGTGGAACAACGAGAGGGCACAGATATCAAACACAATGAAACTGTGTCCCAAACACAGAGTTCTAAAGCCAAGAAAAAGAAGAAGAAGACCAAATTGGGAAATACTTTAGCAACCTCCATTCAAAGCAGGCAAGTAGAGTGTGTTGGAGATGATGATGAGAGTACTGGCCGAGAGTTAATGAGTAGTGTAGGAACTAAGAGGCTAAATTCTGCAACTGAGGAGGAAAATGGTTTACAGAATCTTGGGAAAACTAAACATAAGAAAACAGATAAAAACACTGAAGCTAATGAGGAAAGTTTTGGAGCAGGTGTGTGCAATGTAAAGAGTAAAAAACGGAAGCGTAAGAAGAAGAAAATGTCATCTGCAACTCATGAAACTGCTGATATGGAGGTATGTGCTCCATCAGGAAATTCTTTGCCAGCCACGGTGGAAAGTGAATCTGTAGAGTGTTTGTTGAATCATTCAAACACAAAAGATGTGGAAAATGGTTACGGGAATGCTGGACAAGAGTTTGTAGACGAGGACACAAGTAAAACAGAAAAATCTGCAGTGACAAAGAAAAGTGGAGTTCAGAATCCTGGAAAACGTAGAGCAAAAACAGATGATGAAAATGTTGAATATAAGCAGGATGCAGTTGGAGCAGAAGTTGTTAGTGACGTTGGGTGCAAAAAAAAGAAGAGGAAGAGAAAAGAGAATAAAAATTGCAAATCAGTAGCCGACATGGATTGCGAGTCAGCACAGGATTTAGCAAGCAAAATTGAAGATTCTGAAACTGAGAAGAAAAGTGTTCAGAATGTTGAGATTACCAAAAAAAGGAAAAAAGATAAAAGGGGAGTAGTTGATCAGGGTGCTTTGGGAGCAGATGGTGTTAGTAAGGTTGAGGTCAAAACAGCTGAAGATTTTGTAATTGAGGGGAAAAGTATTCAGAAAGTTAAGAATACCAGAAAAAAGAAAAAGGATAAAAACATTGATCAGGATGCTTTGGAAGCAGAAGTTGTTAATAAGGTTGAGGGGAAAACTGTTCGGGATGATGAAAACACCAAAAAAAGGAAAAAGGATAAAAAGGGTGAAGTTGTTCAGGATGCTTTGGAAACAGGTCCTAGTAAGGTTAGTGTCGAAATAGAGAAGAGTAAGAAGAAGAACAGGCCTTTAGATCATAAAACTGATGATATGGAGGATGTTTCCTTACCTAAGAACGATGAAGAACTAGAACTTAATAGGGAAAAGCTTGAAACCTCCTTGTCAAGTACTGTCTTAGTACACAATAATGTGGCTCAAGGAGTTGGTCCACCAGATGTACCTAGATGCTCATGTGAAGGTCAACAAACCAAAAAGTTGGTTGTATTTGATTTGAATGGAATCCTTGCAGATATTGTTCAGGGGTATACAGGTCAATTAATTCCAGATGGTAGAGTATCTTACAGATCAGGTAAGAAAGAATCTATTTTAATGTGGCCACTTGTGAACTGTTATATGCTTCTTTGACGGTAAAGTATTTTTTTGTCATTTTTCTATAGTTTTCCTGAGGCCTTTTGTTCATAGCTTCCTCGACTTTTGCTTTGAGAGATTCGATATTGGTATATGGTCCTCCAGACACATGTAAGCTTCTTGAACTGATTCGAAACTCAAAGTCATTGTTTTCGCTTTTCTTATACATATACAAAGTTTGATTCGTCAGTTAACTCTGTCTTTCTTTTTCCTCTTACTAGTGGATTGGATTATATGACCAACCTTGTCATAAGAAACCATGCGAGGAATCTGTTGTTCTGTTTCGTAAGTGATCTCTAAAACCTCTATGAGCTATGTTCTAATTTCGGGAATAGAATATGATAAATGAAGTGTAAATTGAGATTGTAGAAATACGGTCTACTATTTTCTCTGAGCTATGAAAATTGCATTTCTTTGACTATGAGATATGTATTTACATAAGAACAGAACTCATGCTAGTTTTGGTCCATAAACCAGCTAATGAACTCAGCAATTCTATTCATATAAACACAGGGCCAGAACATATGCACTACAACGAAATTCAAATCTCAGGAGAAAAGCACAAAACCTCTGTTCCTCAAGGATCTAAGAAGAGTATGGGAACGTTTTGGGACATGTGTCACTTGTGGAAAGCAAAAGTATGACAAGACAAACACTTTGTTAGTTGACGATTCACCTGACAAGTCCGTATGTAATCCTGTAAGCACCTGCAACTAGATTTATTCATTCAGTTTTCACTTTGAACCTAAACATCTTCCTCACTTGTAGCCACACACTGGAATCTTCCCTTACCCGTACCAATACACAAACCGTGAAGATTCTGCATTGGGTGAGTCTTTCTTTACATTCTTAAATTCTCAAACAGTAAGCAAGTAAAAAGATTTAATGGAGAATCATATAATGGTCCTCAAAATTCTCTTTCAATTTCTTGAGACAGGGCCTGAGGGTGAGCTAAGGAAATATTTAGAAAGATTAGCGGATGCGACAAGCGTACAGAAGTTTGTAGCAGAGAATCCATTTGGTCAGAATGCAATTAATGAGACACATGAAAAATGGGAGTTTTACTCCAAGGTCGTCGAGGCATATAGTGAATCATCCACAAGAGTATTGACTATGTAATTGCAAAGAGTTACACAGATTTAAGTTACTTTCTTGTAGAAACACTTTTACTTTTAGAACTGTAATTTAGCTTAACATTTGTATTTTTCTAATCCTCAAGTAAGAACTTTATGAACAAAAGCAATCTAAATTTTTGGGTTAGACTTTTTCCTCAATAGTTGTTTTACTAAATCGTCTCGAATCTGGGAGACATTGAATTAAATAGAAAAGAAAAGCAAAAGCAGAAATAAAAATGGAAACAATACTTAAATCCATGAATTTAGGAGAATAAGATTTGCATAACTTGCCGGAGAAGGTGAGAATCAGACAGGAACCAAGTCACAAGTTTTACTACAAAGAACGATTCCTTTTGTTTTCTTTTGATCTCTTCTTCTTTCTTCTTCCTTGACTGTACAAAGATTCTTTGGGGAGAAGTAATAGTAGTAGAAGAAGAAGATCCATTTAATTGTACTTATCATTTCTTTCTTTCGCCACGTCTTCTCGATGGCGGAGAGAGAAGACAAGAAGGGTATTATTGACTCGATGCCTTTGTTCGCTAAGGAGCTTATTGCCGGTGGCGTCACCGGCGGTATAGCTAAAAGCGCCGTTGCTCCACTTGAGCGAATTAAGATTCTTTTCCAGGTAAAACTGATTCTGTGTTCTTGTGTTGTCTCTTCTAGAATATCAGAATTCAGATTGACTCGTCCCTTGACTCACTTATATTTTACCTGAGTCATGAACTCGGATTGAATTGAAGTGCAGTATCAAAATCATTCGTTTAGCTCTTTACTTTAGTTTTGAAATCGTGAGCTTTCATAAAGTTGGATCATTGACACGATTTTAGAAGCTGATCATGTAAATTAATCTGTCAGACTAGAAGGGACGATTTCAAACGCATAGGGCTAATAGGATCCATCAAAAAGATTGGCAAAACTGAAGGTTTGATGGGTTTCTACCGGTACGTTGTCTCTGAGTTTCTGAAGCATTTAGATTCATCAGATTGTTAACCTGGTTTTGGGTTTATGACAGTGGGAATGGTGCAAGTGTTGCTCGGATTGTTCCTTATGCAGCTCTTCATTACATGGCTTATGAGGAATACAGGAGATGGATCATCTTCGGTTTCCCAGACACTACTCGAGGTCCATTGCTTGATCTTGTTGCTGGATCATTCGCTGGTGGTACAGCGGTTCTTTTCACTTATCCACTTGACTTGGTTCGGACAAAGCTGGCTTATCAGGTAGATATTCTGCTTCAGATTTTGTGTGTTTATGTCTTATATCGAGCTGAAACCTAAGTAGGCTCATAAAGAACTCAGCAGTACAGGTTGTTGGTTCGACAAAGACACAGGCGAAAGCTATTCCCGTTGAACAAATTGTGTACAGAGGCATTACCGATTGTTTCTCAAGAACATACAGAGACTCTGGATTTCGAGGCTTATATCGTGGTGTAGGTACATAATAACTATATCTTTTAGATTTTCTGGATCTTCTCCTTCTCTAAGATTGCAAAAAAAGATTTGATCTTTGTTGTGTTGCGTGTGATCAGCTCCTTCTCTGTATGGGATCTTCCCTTATGCTGGTTTAAAATTCTACTTCTACGAGGAGATGAAACGCCATGTTCCTGAGGAACATAAGAAAGACATTTCTTTGAAACTCGTATGTGGATCGGTTGCTGGGTTGCTTGGTCAGACTTTAACCTACCCTCTCGATGTTGTCAGGAGACAAATGCAGGTATGATCTAGTTATGCTTCTTTCAAACCGAAATGATACTGAGTAGAACTATAACAGAAACTCTTTGCAGGTTGAGAGACTATATGCAGTCACTAAAGAAGAAACAAGAAGTGGAACAATGCAAACTCTTCTCAAGATTGCTAGAGAAGAAGGTTGGAAGCAGCTCTTCTCGGGGCTAAGCATCAATTACCTAAAGGTTTGAGATTAGTTTCATCAATCTGTCTTAGTTTTTTCAGACTATACAAACTCTTTTTCTTCTGGTGTTCTCTAGGTTGTACCATCTGTGGCAATAGGGTTCACTGTGTATGATGTTATGAAGCTGTACTTAAGAGTTCCATCGCGAGAGGAAACAGAGGCAGAAGCTGCAACTACGCGGAAAAGGAAAGTTTTCACCTAATTCTAAGATCACCCATTTTCTGATTCTTTGTGGTGTTTTAAAACCACAGATTATTATTTTTTGAGATTTGTACATTCCATTTTTTTTAGTAGAGGAAACTGAAAAGCTACATTCCTCTAAATAAACAGTCAGAGAATCTTAATCCATAACTCTCTCACTTCTAATGTAAATATCGAATTACTTAACTATTTTCCAGTGTTTCTTTATAATGAATGATATCTCAACTTCTGAAACTTTTTAAGGATTGTCGTCTTAACAAAGGAAGAGAGATTCAAGCTTGGAGCTTCAGTGATTGTTCTTTAACTTCATGTGTTGCAGGCTGTAATCATCATCTCTTTGTTTTTCATGTGTTCAGGGTAGTGGAATCTGAAACAAGTGCGATCATATGTAGCAGATGAAGAATCTTCTTACAGAAAAGCATATCTGGTTCAGTCAAATTTTGTCTACTTCATACAACTTAATCTATCTAGAGTTAGAAAGTATGATACCAAAGCAAGTTAATCTAATGTTTCTTATTTGAATTCAAGATGTGATTCTCATCCCCTTGTGTTCCTCACACCTCTTTCGTCCTTTTACTGGAGCTTTCTCGCATACCGATCCATTGTACAACTTAACTCCACAACTTACTTGACTTACAGTTGCTGACTGAACATTTCCAGATGATCTGTGATCCAAAGTTGCATCTTTGTGTTGCCAACATCTTCTGCTTCCATTAGAAGCATTTCTCGTACAAGGCAAACCATTCTTTGTTTTAGCTTCACATAAAAGACCAAGATCAGAATTTTCTTGGTTTGTCGAGGTTGTATATGTCTCAGATTTGGATTTAATATCTTTGGCGGCTTTCTCGCGTTCTGTTGGATTCATCAGAAAGAAAAAGGCATTAGTTCTCATTCCTTTGTGATCCTCACATCGTTTTCTCCTTGAAACAGGTTTTCTTCTACAAGGTACCATTTCAGGCAAAATCACTCCACATATATTCTCTGTTTCTTCATCACATTCTCTTCCCTTAGGAGCTTCACATGGTATGTGTTTTTCGGGGGAAACACGAGAAAGCCTTTGCCCTTTGTGCTCTGTGCATCTTTTTCTTCCTTTGATTGGAGTTATAGTGCAAGTAGTACCATCTTCTAGCAAGACTCCACAAACAGAAGCAGAATCAGACTCATCAACTATGTCTGAAACCGTTTGAGGTCTGGACCGACTGAGTTTATGTACTGATGCAACAAAATCACTCTTCTTCACAGCTGCAGAATCATGCCTAAGCAAGTCATGTTGGGCAATAGATCTACCGTAGGACCTGAGCCGAGTTTTAATGCTTTCGGCTTGACCATCATTGGAGTCATGATTGATGACAGCTAAACCAACCTCACGCAGAACCGGGAAGGATCCTTGGACCCTGTATCTATCTACCAAATCTTTTCCCTTTCTGAAATTTTCCTTATCGTTGGCTCCTATCAGAATCTGCGTCCAGTATAAGTTTGACGTAAGAAAAATAGTGTCTTGTTCAATGTGATGACACACATCAGACTAAGACAATGTATAGCAAAAATACAGGTTGCAATGTGTGTGATGAAGGAGAGAGAGAATGTGACCTTTGGATCCAAATCCCGAGAAATGGAGGAATAGTCAGGTAAAATCTTCCGTAATCCCTGAGTTTCTGAAAATGGTTTTCGCAAAAGCATGGATCTGGCGAGACCCTTAAAATTCCAGAAGAAATCATTCACTCAACTGAAATGTTTGGTGATCCTTAAAAGGCTTTTAGCGGAATGAAAGATCAACTAAAACCCTAAACTCTGAAATCACGAAAAATCCAGAAATACGAGAGGAATTTCGTACCTGCCAATTGGGAAATACGGCGTCGGGTTTAGATCGAATGTAGTCGTCTCTCTTGAACATGGTGAACACGACGGCGAAGGAAACGTCGTCGCCGATATCAACTCTTTTTTCTGATCGGACTTGAGAGTTTATGATCTACTGAGAATGGTGAATTTACGGGAAAAGTAACTTCTTTCTTTCTTTCGTTTTTGTTTTCAAATTTGAAATGGTCACTTTGCCACTGCAAACGAAGTGGAAGAAATTATTAATACTACCGTTGGAATAGTCAAGTTAATTTTGCATTTAACGTGGTTCTTGATTTGACACTATTTATTGAATTACTATTTCTCGATAACTCGATAACTAGAAAAAAAGTTTGAAGGAAGGAAAGTTCAATAATAATAATAATAATAATAATAATAATAATTTTTTAATGTTTTTTTTTACCTTTTTTATATCGGTGATTATATATTTTTAAAAAATATAGGATATGTTCGAACTGATTTAGAAAATATTATCTAGGGAGTGTATTTAATATAAAATTTGAGAGGATTTGTTTTAAAATGGCAAATTCATTGTTATTGAAACAATAACTTTAAAAAATTACATGAAATCAAATGTTACTCAAACAAGAATTTTAAAAAGTCACATGAAATCTAGTGTTATTAGAAATATTTTAAGTTGTGGATTTTGAGTGACTTGATGGTGTTTTAGTATAGTTTCTTTGTTAAATATAGGTACAAAATTTCAAATCCCTGGGTTTTAGGTGGAATTGCATAGAGTTTTATAATAACTCACATGAAATTCTCTATAATCACTTCAAATCCTTTAAAACTCCACTAACATAAATCACTTCAAATCTTCCCAAATGTCACATTGAATACACCCCCTAAATCAAATATTGTTCCTACGGTTATAATATACTAGAGATAACTTTGATAATTATCACAAACTTTAAATATAAAAATAACGAAAATATTATACCCGGGAGTTTTCTTGGATATGATAAATGGGACATATACTAAAAGAAAGAGAGAGAGAGCTACTTTGTATAAGAGGAAGAAGAATGTTTTGAGGTGTACTACAAATGATCGAATCGATCGTTTATATAGAAAGAAAAAAGCACAAGTTACAGTGCGCGCATAGTAACATGGGCTCCACAATAATTTGATTCATGTATTTGCAAATGTAGATAGACGCAACATTTGACTTTTATAACAGTCCCCCTTGGAGACTAGTGTCACTTATTTGCGTTACGTCTTTGTTGCCTTGTTAAAAACCTCCTTAGGAAAACTCATTGGGAAAAACCAGAGTAAGGTAAAAGAGTACAACCGCGTAAGCTCCCCCCTTGAACAAACACGTCGTCGTCTCAAAGGTCTTCTTGACGATGCATTCCGATATTAAAAACATGTTTCCTGAACGTTGAAGTTGGTAAAGACTTTGTGAAGAGATCTGCAACATTTTGGGAAGATTGAACATATCTTACTTCAATCTCTTTGTTCTTCTCGAGCTCTTGAGTATACGAAAAGAACTTTGGAGAGATATGTTTAATTCTGTCACTTTTGATATATCCTTCCTTGGTTTGAGCAACACATGATGCGTTATTGATATTACTCAGATTTAATGCATTTTAGTGGGCATCTATGTCTGCTAAACTTGTATTATCTGAGCTCTTTCTTTGTAAAACTGGATCTTTCTAAGACTTTCAGGTGTTCGGGTCAATTTGGATCAAATGTGCTGAATCGCTACATATTTGGATGGAATCTGACTAAATGAAGAAATGAAGGATCGATCTGAGGTTAGATCGATAAAAACTGAAGAATTGAAGTCAAGATGACTTCAGACCGATCGGTCCATAGTACATGCGAAGTTTTGGAGCAAATTTCCATTTTTATAAATAGAGTCCTCAATTTATCTTTTTCCTATTTTCTATTTTTATTCTAAAAACTATATAAGCATGTTGGCTTAGGTTTTATTATCTATCTTTTATNTCTATCTTTTATCTTTGCAAACTTTTGAGAGCTTTTACTGGGAGATTGAATTCCTGAACCTGTATTTGGAGAAGAAATTCTTGAACCCAGTTTATTATTTCTATATTATTCTATTTCTATTATGTGTTCTTCTCGGTATTTGATTTATGTTTTCATTGATATGTCTGAGTAGTTCGCTAGTTAGGT
>OVBE01014344.1:1374-12130 GCA_900406425.1 Iberis pinnata | reverse complement strand
ATTATTATTATTATTATTATTATTATTATTATTATTATTATTATTTATTTATTTATTATTTATTTTTATTTTTTGAAAGAGTAACGCATGCACATATGTTTTGGGGAAAAGACGTTTTTTGGTCTTTAGATTATAGAGTTTACTATACATTTTGTTGGGGTAAATTGGTTATTATATCTACCAGTATTAATTTCGAAAACGTGTTTTCATTGATCATAATTATAAAAAGGAGTAATGACAATTTCAGGTGAAAAATTCGTCGAAGATAGTTTTAATGTTGTGATATTACAATGTACAAGAGGTTTAGTATTATTTCATACAGTTTTCTTAACCATCTGTCTTCATATTATTGTTGTCAATTAAAAGAACACATGGAAAAAAACCATCAGAACTCAACTATGTATAAATTTACAAAAAACTGTTATTTATTGCTAAGAATAACTAATCACAACGTAAATAAACTAAACTGTACTAAATCAAGTATCCTTTTGTTCCAAAGTCAGTAGTATGGAAGTTAAAATCTCCAGAGCTTTATATACATCGTCACGAGTTCTCCAGGATTCCATCTGAAATCATTTAAAAATTTGATTGATTGATAATGGTGTGTGATAGAATTCTAAAGAAACGAACCTCAGGATCCGTTGGACGTCAACATGAAAGGAGAAACCTTCGTCGTCATCATCAATCTAAATATTCAGCAGACTCCATCTTAACATTGCTCAACATGTCCTTCTTCACATTTCATAACCGTCTCTTGCGTTGCTTCTCCAAGCTTTTCACAACCAAACAAGGCTACAAAAAGCTCCATAAACACAAGCAACTGAGAATACGTAATGACAGGAAAAGAACAATTTTTCTGGATCTTGATGAAACATTGGTGCACTCTACAATGGAACCACCAATACGGGTTAATGCCGATTTCCCAATCAAGTTCAAGATCGAAGGAAAGGTTACACNGATTTCCCAATCAAGTTCAAGATCGAAGGAAAGGTTACACAAATGTTTGTGTTGAAACGACCAGGAGTTGATGAGTTTCTTGAAAGGATCAGTAAGAACTACCGAGTGGCTGTTTTCACAGCTGGATTGTCAGAATATGCTTCACAGGTTTTGGATAAACTTGACAAGAACCGTGTGATCTCACAGCGGCTATATCGAGATTCATGCACATACATTAATGGAAGATATGCAAAAGATTTATCTTTGGTGGCGAGGAAAGACCTCGGGAGTGTTTTGCTAGTTGATGATAACCCTTTCTCCTACTTGTTGCAGCCTGATAATGGAGTACCCATTAAACCTTTTGTGGATGACATGGAAGATCAAGAACTCATGAAGCTTGCAGACTTCTTCGATGGATGTTATCAGTATGAAGATTTGAGGGATGCAGCGAAATTTCATTTTAAAAGATAATTTTATGTACAAATATATATATTATTTTCTTTGGAGATGGGTGATGATACATACAACCTAAGGGTATTTTTTGTTGGAAAAAGTTTGGACTAGCTGGTTATCAAGAAAGAGAAATGGCATTAACATATTTGTCTAAAGAGATTGATATTCAATATGATATAAAATAAATGAGTTCTCATACAGTCTACCTTCAACGTCAATATTCAGTACAAGAAACTAAACTAGTCTTACTATCGTTTCAACGGCTTTTAATTATCTAGTGTTTGAGTGAACTAGTTATTTCTTCCTCTTGAAATTAAAATGATAGCCTTTAACAAGAACACTGAGTGATTGAACCAAGAAAAGGACTCAGGTGAACTTACAATAGAGTTAGAGTGTCAACTGGGCTTGTCCGCGTCCACGTAGGCATGTCCGCCCGGACACTTTTTTTTTGCGAACGCTTCATGGACAAACCCCCACGGGTATTGGACAAATTATGTATGCGTCCGGTAGCGTTCGCAGACAATATCGGACATTACCCATTTGGTCTGCAATATAACTGGGTGTGTCCATGGACAGTCCGCGTCCACGTGGGTTGGGCCTAGCCCGCAGACAACATGTCCAATTGACACCTCTATTCATTAGAGCTGTCAACTGAGCTTGTTCGCGTCCATATGGGCCTGTCCGCACGAACACTTTTTTGCGGACGCTTTATGGACAATCCCGCATGGGCATTGGACAAATTATGTTCGTGCCCGGTAGCGTTCGCGGACAATATCGGACATTGCCCATTTGGTCTGCAATATAACTGGGCGTGTCCATGGACAGTCCGCATCCACGCGGGTTGGACCTAGTCCATAGACAACTTGTCCAATTGACACCTCTATTCATTAGAGCTGTCAACTGAGCTTGTCCGCGTCCATGTGGGCATGTCCACACGAACACTTTTTTTTGCAGACGCTTCAAGGACAAGCCCGTATGGACATTGCACAAATTGTGTCTGTGGACAATCTCAGACATTGCCCATTTGGTCCGCAATATAACTGGGCGTGTCCATGGACAATCCGCATCCACGCGGATTGGGCCTAACCCGCAGACAACCTGCTCAATTGACACCTCTAACTTAGACATCATTGCTACTAACTATATGTGTTCAAGACATTTCACAGAACAATCATCCTTGAAACTATGAGTTGTCCATGTTTGATCCATAAATCTCATTTAAGATATTTTTGCATATGCATAATGTAAATCTTTAGTGTCTGGACTTGACACTAAAGATAATGGTCTCTATAAATGAAACATGAATCATTATACTTTTAAAATATATTAATAAGTTATTCATATTGTATAATCCTTTCTAAAATTAAACTCTTCATGTTTTTGGAAATATTATAAGCAAAATAAGTTAGATTTAATATCCCACATGTTTGGTAGTATGACTAGTTCATCAAGCACTTGAATAACTGAAGCAACAACTGAAGCAATTATGCTTCAATTGAAATCTCATTATATGCTCCACACCTCTAAATCTTAACTAAATTTAAAAATATAGTTTCCGTTTATTTATGTTGTACGTACATTGTTGTCTATAAGTTCATGAAACAACAAAAAAACTATATGCATTAATTGTCCAAACTAAAATTGTCTAAAAATAGACCATTTTCTTTACTTCATCTCTAAATTCCCACAAACAAACATAACTAAACCAGATGTAGCGCTTCAGTTATAGATATTATTGTATAAAAGTTCTAAGACGATAACTTTAAATCATCTTACCACTACCAAGCTTTCCCATCTGTAGAGCAAAACTTGTTTTTTTTTTAATTCATTGAGATCTAAAAAAATCAATGGCATATGAAATAATCAACGGTAAAAACTCAAAAAATTCCAAGTTACTTAAACAAAAGCAGAAAAATTACCCATTGATGTCTATCTTGACGTTCCATTGCCGCCTATTGCGTTGTGTTTCCAGGTGCTTTACTGCCACCACCATCAGCTATCCAGCCACAAAACTTGAGAAACTAGAGGACCAACAGAAAAATATCAAAAGAACAATCATCCTTGATCTTGATGAAACATTGGTTCACTCGACAACACAATTACCTAGAGTTAAGTATGATTTCATGGTGATGTTGAAATTGGAAAGAGAGATTATGCCAGTCTATGTGGTGAAACGTCCCTGTTTGACTGAATTCTTGGAAAGATTAGGTGAAAGCTACAAAGTTGTAGTTTTCACAGCTGGCTTAGAAGATTATGCATCACAAGTATTGGACAAGATAGACAAGAACAATGTGATATCACAGCGACTATATCGAGACTCGTGCACAGAGGTGAATGGGAAATATGTAAAGGATGTATCTTTGATAGTGGGGAAAGATCTTGGAAGTGCTTTGATTATCGATGATAATCCAATTTCTTACTCACTACAACCAGAAAATGGAGTGCCTATAAAGGCTTTTGTAGATGACGTGAAAGATGAGGAACTGATGAAGCTTGTGNGTGCCTATAAAGGCTTTTGTAGATGACGTGAAAGATGAGGAACTGATGAAGCTTGTGAAATTCCTCGAAAGCTGTAATGAGTATGAGGACATGAGGGATGCAGTTGAGGATTTGTTAGAAAATCGGCTGATATAATATGGATATATCTTTGTTGCCAGATTTGTTTTCCTATTATTATAGGATTTTAGTTTTTCTTTTGCGTTGAAAAGAGATGATTCGTTGACAAAAAAAAAAGATGATTCTTTTTTCAATTTTTGCATATATATATATAGGAGGTTTTCATGAAAACAAAGAAAAAAAACTTTTGTAAGAAGATCTTGGTGGAATAAAAAAACAGTTTATTTTTAGTTAGAAGTTTGTCAACTGCTTTATGAAAGTTTGGAGAACACACAATTCACCAAACAACAAAACTCTTTTATTTATTTCTCAAAATCTAATACAAGTTTTTTTTCCAACTTGTATTGTAAGTTACTCTCAAGTATTTTTATACGATTTTGACAGACCACTCATCCAAAAACTTTCTCCGACTTTCAAGAATAGAAAACCCTAAACTCAAATAATATCAAAGCGGTTAAAAGTGTAAATCTCAATACTCCACCGTTTAGTCCTTTTGTACATACCCTAGAAATTCAACCCCTTGAGACTTGTATCTTTCGAGATCTTCTCAAAAGACAAAATGCTTTGTTTTCAAGAAGTTTTTTTTTCCGAAAGTATCACACCGATTTCCTTTTCCTAAGTCTCTTCTTGTCAAGCTTCCAACTCCACTTCATCTTAATTTCCTGCTAACTTCAAACCAATCTTTTTGAACATCTCGTAAGTTTTCTGCTTAGTCCGCTTCTACAATGTCATGTGATTCTTTTCAAATCTCATGTATCTTCAATCTTTTCCTTTTTAACTAAGTTTTATAATCAAGTACTCCTTACAATCAGTACATATCTTATAAATGAAACAGAACACCCAACCAAATATATACAAAAAATAGTTTGTTATCGAGAATAAGTATGCCAAAAAGAAAAAATATATATTCAGGGTACAATCAAGGAATCGATTGTCGACTTTGTTCTGGGCTCGGATTTTTAAATCTCGGTGGTCGACTATGTTCTCCACTCAGAGTTTATAACTTGCTCTCCAAGACAATGTCTAGATATTCTATGTGTAATTGCTTTCATTGGATCCATTGAAAGGGAAAAAAAAGAGAATAAGACTCTCGAGGGATCATTGGGGGTGGTCGAAGAAGGTATGTGGGATGGGGATGAGGGGAAAGATTGGGATTCAAAAAATTTTAAGGTTTTTTTTTGAATTTTGGTTGTACTACTTGGATTACAAGTGGATCTTGGGTATCAGGTGGGTAGAACGCAGATCCAGTTCAAATGGATCTTGGATATCAGGTGGATAAAACGTTGATCCGGTTGGGGTTGCATGATAGTTTTTGATTGGGTTTGTAGCTTTTAAATTTTTAGTTAGATACAAAGATAATTTGATGATTTTTTATTTAAATAAAAAAATATAAAAAATGTTTATTGCGAAGCCTTTTTGGATCTCATTTACAAATATAAAAGGCACTAAAGATCAAATACTCAAAATAAATACATATTCTTGGTGATAATCTATCTTGTGGCTTCAAATTGAGTGTAAATCCGAATCAGAACTTAAATTTGAGCTTGAATTTTTTTGTACCTTCTCAAGTCCTTTTACTTCGTTTTTCTTTGCCCGCTAGTGTTTTTTTAAGCTAGCTAATGCTCAAATCAATATAAATTTGCATTCTCCATTTGCCTGCAAAGTTATCTATATACAAATCCAGATAGTGATATCACTCGGTTTCAATGTTTTATAGTAAACATTTATGCTTTCTATTCAACGTTATCCGAGATTTTCTCGACAATATTGGTATGTTTTACAGGTTTCTAGGTGTTCGGAAAGTTTTGGATGCAAATTGGCATATGTAGATGCAGAATCTGGTAGAAAGGTTAGAAGTTTTCCAACATTTTAGAATGTTTCCACCGATAGATGAAGCTAAAATTTTGTCACAAGATATCCACGTGAGATAGCTTTCATATGGAAGTGTTTGAAGTTGATCCATCTGTGCAATCAAGAGTTATGGAGATTTTACTGAAAACNCTGGTAGAAAGGTTAGAAGTTTTCCAACATTTTAGAATGTTTCCACCGATAGATGAAGCTAAAATTTTGTCACAAGATATCCACGTGAGATAGCTTTCATATGGAAGTGTTTGAAGTTGATCCATCTGTGCAATCAAGAGTTATGGAGATTTTACTGAAAACTGATCAAGTTGGCTCGCATAAGAAGCATATGCAAGCCAGACCTATCGGTCCAAACTCTCTGGAAAAGTTAGAAGCATCCATACCGATCGGTCCAGTCTGACCTGGACCACCCAAACCGATCAATCCAGTCTCCTCCAATAATTTTGGAGAATTTCCATTATTGTGCACATGTGTCCTCAAGCCTATCTAGTTTTCCTATTTTATTATTTTCTATTTTGAACTATAAAATCCTTGTGGCTTAGTTTTATTTTATTCTACACTTTGTTATTCTAAGTTTTAACTAGAGGGAGACGAAGATCATGGACCTCTGTATTTGGAAGAAGTTTCTCTAAACCCTTGTTATATTGCAATATCTATTTTTTATGATTATGAGTGCTTCTTTGATATTAATTTGTGTTTACTTTTTGATGTCTGAGTAGTTCCATAGTTAGGTTTTAGGGTTTCCCAAGGAAACCATGTTTGATTGTTAGGATTTAACATAAANGTCCTCAAGCCTATCTAGTTTTCCTATTTTATTATTTTCTATTTTGAACTATAAAATCTTTCTGGCTTAGTTTTATTTTATTCTACGCTTTGTTATTCTAAATTTTTACTAGAAGGAGACGAAGATCATGGACCTCTGTATTTGGAAGAAGTTTCTCTAAACCCTTGTTATATTGCAATATCTATTTTGTTTTATGATTATGAGTGCTTCTTTGATATTAATTTGTGTTTACTTTTTAATGTCTGAGTAGTTCCATAGTTAGGTTTTAGGGTTTCCCAAGCAAACCAGGTTTGATTGTTAGGATTTAACATAAAAGAACGAACTTGTTAGGTTCTTAGTCTAAACGTGTTCTTAATGCTTGAATTAGATTGTCATCTAGTTCATTGATATTAGGTTGATAAACGCAAAGAGATTTAGTTTAAAGATATGATCTAGTCTAGACAAAGTGTTCTTGTTTGCGAGAGTATTGTCATGAATGCTTATGAACAATTGAATATGAACTTAATGCTTGATTGAATTATCTAAATACGACGAGATTTTGTCTTTAGTAATTCGAACATAGGGTTTAATACTTCTAGAGGAGATTATTCTATTGTTGTCTTTCATGTTGAGAACTATTTTCAAAGTAAAATCCCGCATGTTAACCTAAGATTTTTAACCTGATTACCTGTGGATTTCTCAATTGCCTGACACTTTTATTTATTGATTTACCTTTGTTTAATTTACTATTATTGCTTAAAATCAGTTACAGCCATCTATTTTATTCGGCTTAGCTTGATTCGAAATAAAACTTTAAGTTGTGCTTTCTGGTCTTTTTGGGATTCGTCCCTATTTATGCTATAGTGATGTGTTCTCTGCAATATAAATTTATGAATGAAATTCTAGACCTATCAGAATTTTGGCACCATTGTCGGGGGACCAATACAGTTCCTTTTAAGTTTTCTTTAGAGTCTAGCCTAAGATTTTTATTTTACAGTACTCATCGCGTTCTTTCTTCTTGATTTTTTTTGTAGGTGCATGACCAGAAAATCTAACAAACTGAAGGAACTGTTGAACCTCGGTAACGTAGAACCCGCGAAGTTAAAACGTTCAAACTGGAAAGCAAAGAAGGACGCAAGCTCATCTAACTCAATGGCTGATAACGTTCATCAAAACTATCTGGTCGATCCCAAAGGTCCAAACAACTTGCATGCCCCCGAAATCAACGATTTGATACTCAACCCAACAGGAGGAGGAGCTGATGACATTTGAGTGCCACAAGGACAACAAGGAGCTGGTAATGTTGATCCGATTGGACAGAACTACATCTTGATAGGCAATCCAAATGGATTTTCCAACCAGCGCCCAGCTCAGAATCACCCTCTGGTTGGTGATTTCAACAACCCTGTAGCATTCTTTGCTGACAGGAATGTTATTCAACCCTGACAACCTCAAGGTCAGGAGTATTAGTTCCCTATTCAGCTTATCCAGATACTTCACCAAAACCAGTTTCATGGTTTACCCACTGAGCATCCCATGGACGACATCGATAACTTTGAGGACATTTGCAGCACTACTCAACTCAATGGAGTCTCAAAGGATTTCATACATTGCAAACTCTTCTGTCACTCTCTACCTGAGAGAGCACTTAGGTGGTTGAAGTCCTTACCTGCTAGTTTTATTGAAACTTGGGATGATTGCAGAGCCTAGTTCCTCAGTCACTTTTTCACCACTACCATGACCAACTCTAAGCAAAACAAGATCTTTGGGTGTCAGCAAAGTCCTGTAGAATCACTCTTTAACGCCTGGGAGCGATTCAAAGAGAATTTTTGTGACTACCCTCATCATAGTTTTTTCTAGATTTAAGTCTTCTCAACACTTTCTACAAAGGAATATATCAAAATTACCAGCTTTCCTTGGATATAGCAAGCAATGGTGATTTTATGACCAACGTTGTCCTGGATGCCTATCAGCTGATAGAGAACCTAGTTGTTAGTAACTGTAATCATTACCCAGATTTCGATAAAAGAACCAGGGGGACTATTTCTGACACCTCTGAACTCTCAGAAGTGAAAGGACATGTTTCAAAGATGAAAGAGTTGCTCACTCAACTTCTCGGGAATCAAAACCAGAAACATGTCAGTTTTGCTGAAGATTTATAAGTTGAATATTTTTCCCTTCAAGAGAAAAATACTGAAGGAGTTGAAAAGGAAGTGAGCTGCATTAATATTCAAGGTCAGGATAGACTCATCCCAACCTCTCTTGGAGAAGCACCAGTGTAGAAAACTCTCAAGATCAAAACTACCCACCGCAACAAAAGACTTTTGTGCAGAACTCCAATTCAGCTGCTTTCAAAAGGCCTCTCAGCCTGTATTTCAACAAGCACCTCTAGCTCAACAAGACAACTCGATGGAGATGATGCTCAAGAAACTTTTAGAAGGACAACAACAATCTCAAAGAAACTTAAGTGAGTTGAACAAGAAATTTGAAGTTCTCTCTACACATATGTAACATTTGGATACTCGGGTAGCTCAGACTTCTGAAGCTGTAAAGAGATAAGCTGGTGTTTTCCTTGGGAAAGCTGAATACAATTCGAAAGGATATTGTAAGTCTTTAGTTGCAAATATGATTAATGAGGATGATGAGATTGAAGAGGATGCAGAACTGGGGGATATTTGAAAGGGTTCAGATCTAGAAAAAGATGCAGGAAGTCTAGACCGATTGGTCTACCATAGATCTATCATTCAGAACAATCCGACAGCCTCAGATTGATTGGTGTATGCTAGACAGATTGATCCAGTTCAACTGGAAAATCTAGAGAGTTTAGACCGATCGGTCCAAATGCCTCTGTCCAATCCGAGAATTCAGACCGATCGATCTAATCTGGACTGATCGGTCCACCACTTACAGAGGTTTCAGGAACCTTTTGCATCTACAAGCCTAAGATCGCCTACCTAGTCAAGCTTGAGAAGTCCAAAAGAGAATATGAGGATGTTGGGATGATAGGTAGGAAACCAAACCCCCTCAGGAAGCTTCATAACCTACCAGTTCCTGGAGAGTTCGTGGTTCATTGTTCAATCAACAAGGTGAATTTCAAGGACTCAATTTGCGATACAGGTGCTAATGTGAATGTCATGTCGATAGCTATTGCAAAGATATTGGAGATTTTAGGTATCCAACCATCCAAAACATCTTTTAAGCTTGCTAATGATTCCATTATCTCTTCGAATGATTTTATTTCTTATATGATGTACAAGTTGGAGATTATCTAGTTCCTGTTGATTTTCATATCTTGGAGATGAATGAGAATTCAGATAAGCTACTAGTTCTAGGGAAACCTTTTCTAACATCTGTAAGATTTGTAGTTGACATGCCTAATCAGTGTATCTCCCTCACAAAGGTCAAGAAAAGGTTCTTCTACCCAGCATTCCCTGCAAAAGGTGTGAATCGAATCACAAAGATTAAGGAAGAGCAGGTTATCATTGATCCTCAGTTAGATCTTGGTGCTAAAGGTGCAACAAGTGAAGTCATGGTTGGGGATTCTCATGTCTCAACAAAGAATACAGTACCAAAGATCAATGAGAAAGAGAAAGTGAAACAGAAGAAGATCAAAGGAGATCCTTAGGTAACTTTGATTCCTCATGCAGTAGTTAGAGATGCTATTGAGTATAAGGTGAAAAGCAAAGGTACTTCAAATTCTTTCTCAAAGGTTAGAGCGTTTTTCACCCTTGAGCTTAAAGAGAAAGGACTAGAAGCCACAAAGGATGTATTCTGAAATTGAAGATATCTCATTATGGGTCTTGTTGTGGAGCATACCTGTATGATGTTCCAACCTCATCTTAGGAGGTAAGTTTGTCAAGGTAGAGACGTTAAACAAGCGCTAAGTGGGAGGCAACCCACTATTTGGTGTTCTATATTTATTATTTTAGTTGTTTTGAGTCTTGTTTACTAACATATTGGTTTTTAGTTTTGAGTTCATTTGCCTTAGAAATTTTGGACTGCATATTGTGATTTTTTCTCTGAGAGAACATATTGATTGGTCCGGCTCTGGATTGATCAGTCCAGCAATCCGTCCAATTCTAGAAAGTTTGGATTGATCGGTCCAACTCTGGATTGATCAGTCCA
>OVBE01014343.1:0-11241 GCA_900406425.1 Iberis pinnata | reverse complement strand
TTTACCAAACAAACCGATCACGAAGAAAACATTCAACAACCATGCGAAAAATAGTTAAGCAAAATAAAAAATTTCGAAACTTTACTTAACAAATATTTTTAAAGAATCTATATAACAACTTTGCACAGAAAGTCTACCTAATAACTGTAACTTTTCCAAATAAGTTTACGAAACAACTTTTACCAAGATATGTACAATTAAGTAATCATATTAACTGTGCGTATGCAAAGTTTACATATTAACTTTACCAAACAAATCGATCACGGAGAAAACATTAAACAACCAGTACGAAATAACTTTTCATAACAATATTTTTTTTTTGTTAAAGGATATTCTATTTAAATTGCATATTTATTACATCCAGATTTATGGCCAATACAGAATCCTAAACTTTAGCCCAAATCTAATTTCAGAAAAAATCCAAAAGACAAAGCCCAAAACCCATTTTACATAACCTAACCAAACCTGAGAAAACTCTAACCGCAGTCAAGTTAACTAAGGTCAAGTTTTAGGAAAGTGAATCTAGGAAAACCCTAGATCCACCGCCGCCGATACCAATTCTGCGGACACCACCGGTCTCCCAACTCCGGCGGCCGGTACGGCGGGATGGAGGCGAGCAACACTCGGAGGCGGAGACGCCCAGCTCACAGGAAAGACAGACGGGGAGGAAAGAAAAGATATGTTGTCGTTTCCGACATGAATGTCTCGGGCAGGCACCGGAGGAGAGAGAAAGATCACGGCGATAGAGGGCAGTTCCAGGACCACCATTGGTTCGGTATAGCGGTGCTGGCTCAGCTCCGTCGCCCTCAAACCGAGACGAAGTTGACACCGCCGCCGTTCTTTTAGTAGCAAAGGAACATATCGCCGGAGCCATCTTTTCCGCCGTATGAATACACCGTCTTCCATGTAGCAAGCCGCGACACCGGGTCAGCTTCTACCGCGCCACCTTGCTTCTGCTTCACGCTGCTTTTCCTGGAGATGATTTCAAGCTCTGTTTTTGGGTCGCCGTCGTTAGATCTGTAGATGAAGAGCTGGCCGGAGGAACCACCGCGCTGGACTCTCGCCGGTGAGCCCAGATGCGCGGAGCACAGGCGTTGTGTTCAGAAGGGGGGGGGGACGGTGGGGCTCGCCTCTCACCTACCGACTTCGGCCGATTCTCAACTCCGGGAGAGAGAGAGAATGAGGAAGAAGAAAGAGGTGGGAAGAGAGAGAATTACTTTTCATAACAATTTTGCAAAGAAAACTTTACTAATCAACTATGCGTAAATCTCTGTCAAATAACTATACATAGTAACTCTACCGAACAAATCTGGAATAAACGAAGTGTTTTAACTATGCGTGATAACTCTACCAAACAAATATGCAAACGAATACTAATTTATAATCATACCTTTTTTAATGATTTAAAGAGTTTCTTTGTCAAATTCTTGGCTCTAAAAAGTGTTTAATGATAGTAGATATGTTTAGGATAATTGTTAGACATATATTTATACTAAAAAAAATAAATAAATTAATATTTAAGTTAAAAGGATAATTATGTCAATATTAGACCATATCTTTAATTTAAAAAGATATGGCCTATAATTTTAATTTAGAAAGTTTTTTAGATTTTTTTCATAATTATCCGAATAATATTTGTACAAATCAATAACAATTAATAAAAAATATTAATACTAACATCAATTATTGTAAATTATTTTTTTTTATTAGAGATATTTATTAATAATTACACGAATTTTAATATTATTTAATTATAAGTGATAAGTAAATATATCTTTTATAGGAAATGATACTACTTAAAAAATCATTTTTGAAAACTAACACTAATTTTTACTTCACTTATACAAACGATACAAACATTGACACCAATTATTGAAAATGAAACAAATTATGACTTATAAAACTGATGTTAAATATAAATCATTTACAATAAATGAGACTAATAATAAAATTAATTTTATAAATTGATGTCATATATAAATCATTTATAATAAATGAAACTAAAAATAACATCTATTTTACAAACTGATGCAATATTTAAATCATATACAATAAATGAAACTAATATTAACATTGATTTTACAAACCGATACAATATTTAAATCATTTATAATAAATGATACTAATATTAATATCGATTTTATAAACTGATACAATATTATAATAATTTATAATAAATGAAACGAATATCAACATCGATTTTATAAACTGATGCAATATTTAAATCGTTTATAATAAAAAATTAATATTAAAATCGATTTTATAAACCGATGAAAAATAAAATATCATTTGAATAAATGATATATATTAGCATCAGTTACACAGTCAATGCAACATTAACATCAAATTTTTATGGATATAAAATATTTGCATCATCACTGATTAAATTACTTGTTAAAACGATGCAAAATTCAGTTATATCATTTATAGATGATACAAAAAAAAAAAAAAATTAAAGAGATACAAAACATCCTTTTTCTTGTAGTGAATATTTAAGTATTTATAATATATTTATAAGGGTAATATGAGATAGTGTAATTATTTTTAAATATGAATTATGAATTAAATTTGTTACTATCTTTTATTTGGCATTAATGATTTATTAACAAAATAATGTGTACATAGCATAGGACATCTAGTACAGAAAGTAAACAAATTAAATTTTAAGTCGAGTGATATTTCACTTTTCACACTGAAGATGTTTCTACAACGAGGCCACAAAGATCTCTCTCTTATATGAACATACACGACCATCGTCTACAAATGTGTTGTGAATTTTCTGTGAGATAAAAATAATTATAATAAACGAAAAGAAACACAATTAAGATAAATATCTTACGTTTTAGAGTTTTTTATTGATTGATGTGATCAAACATTCCATATAGATCTTTATATAGGCTTCAAACTCAATGCCACTAGAAAAATCTAAACATGTATTTTATTTTCTATTAGATTTTTTTATTGAATGATGTGATCAAACATTCCATATAGATCTTAACTCCAATAGAATTAGCTTCGCTCCACAACATTCATATGTTAATTCTATTGAGTCCCTTTAACATTTTATGTCATAAGAAACAACAATCTTCACATTTACACAAAACATCTTCATGTATCATAGTAGTGCACTTAGACTTGGAAAATCTTGCTTAGGGTTTATCGCAATTAGAGGCAAATAATTGCAAAGAGGGGAAGATGACAAAATCGAGTANGGGGGGGGGGGGGGGGAGGGGTAGGCGATTAGTAGTAACAATTTAGATGAAATTCTAAAGAACCAAAAAGTTGAGATAGAAAAAATTTGGACGTGGACAGTAGAAGAGGTGTACCAATGTCAACCGAAAAAGAAAGAAAGGTTGGTCCATTCCATATTTAAGCTAGCGAGTTAAGTAAGGTTATTTTCCCTCTTTGACCAATGCTTAAGAAAGAAAAGTGAGGTTTTCAAAATATCTTATTCACAACAAAAACATTGGATAAGTGATGGACAAAACTGTCAGTTTTAAGTAATCAGTAATGAGATCCGTCAGTAATACGTCCATCAATATAAATCTGTCATTAAATCTGTCGGTATTAGTAACAGATTAATGACGGATTAGTAAGAGATTAACTGATGGATATAACATTAGTTTTCGTCAACAATACTAACAGACTTAGTGACTAATCAGAGTTTTAAAAATAAAAATATATATTAATAATTAATTATAATTTTTAATTTATTAATAATTAATTTATTTTAAAAAAAATATAAATAAAATTCAGTATATTCATAAAATATAAATTCCAAAATATCTATAAAATTTTAATATATACATAAAATCTAAAATATGTGTAAAACAAAAACGAGTATTGCGGTCCTTGTCTGAACTGTTCGTTCATCTGCGCCAAGAATGCGTCCATCTAAGCTTTTATATAGGCCTACATCCGAGATTTCATCTCATCTTGTTGAGCTTTGAGATGGGTGTCGATCCGAGCTAGGATCTGAGCGTCTCGCTCCCTTCGCTCAGCATGCATGTCAGCGATCGTCTTTTGCATGTTCTCCAACGTCGCGTCCTTCCGCCTCATCTCCTCGTCTCTATAAAGATCCCTCGCTGCTCGGGAGGATCCTAAGAAACAATACTTAGCTGTGTTCTCAAACCCAAATATGCGCCTCGTCTGCTTCTTTGTAGCCTGCAAAAAAAAAACAAAAATACAAAGCATTAGTAAGGCATTAATATGTAATATTTTAAAATTAAATTTAAATAGTACATACCTGAGATACTATCTCATACCGCATCTCCAGCGGGAGATCACCATCATCTGTAGTCTCCGGTAGTAGGATTTTCTGTATTAAACTACTTCGGTTTCTAATATACTATCATCATCATCATTGTAACATAATAGGTATCAACGATTAACTCACTAAAACTTACAAGAATCTCATTTAGTCTAAGCCAAATCAATAAGTGAATCAATTCTAGGCATTCTTAATCATTCATTAAACATTAACTAAACGAAAGTCAACTCAAAAGTCAAATTCAGCAAAATTCAACAGTAATTAT
Source organism: Iberis pinnata (assembly GCA_900406425.1). Lineage (NCBI taxonomy): Eukaryota > Viridiplantae > Streptophyta > Magnoliopsida > Brassicales > Brassicaceae > Iberis > Iberis pinnata. The sequence continues at coordinate 6,706 of OVBE01014343.1, read as the reverse complement.
GAAAAAATCAACTAAAATTAGAAATGTAAATCAAGAAGAAATTCTAAGCAAATGGACAAAGGTAATCGACTTGGACGATCAAATGACGTTCTATGATGTTACTACTCACATTCTTGTGTTAATCCTAGGTCTAGAATTCCCCTAATTAGACTAATACACTCTCAAGGGACTAATCCCTCTCCTACTAATGCAACTAAGAACAATCTCTTGGATAATTGCATAATAGAAGGCATTAAGATCTAATTCATCAACAAACACTAAACTAGCTAAGAACAATCTCTTGGACAACATCATTTAGCAAACGGTAATTGGTTCCGACATTTTATCAAACACCTTTTGGACACAACTCACCTATAGTCTAAACTTGATTGATCCATTCAAATTTATCATTAAGCTCGCTTTCTGAATGAAGATATAAACTAATCTACTCCTAAACATCATAGTAAATCATCTAATCGCCCTAATCTATCTAACCCACATGCTTAGGATTGAACTACTCACTAATCATGGATAATACACAAATTCCACTGATGAAAGTGTGCATAATCATGATTAAACATAAAATAAAGAGAAATCAACAATCAAAGCAAGATAAACTTCAAATTAAAAACAAGATCATAGGTGGATTACAAAGTTTTTTCAGAGAGAAACAAAGGAAAAGATAAGATTCCTAAAAACTAGGTAAAAAGGCTTAAATAGTATTCATTAATGTCGCTTGGGTTAACCCACTTAAAATTGGGTTAAAAAAAAGTTAAAGAGGTGAAAATGTTGATTTCTGCTGACCCGTACCGGTTTACACAAACCGGTATAAGTCCCTGGTACCTGTCGCTCATCACAGCGATTTGCGTTCCCCGCTGCTGTTGCCTGCTGTCTGATCCTGGACTGAATTCCCCTTCACAGCGGTGTGCCTACCCTACTACTGTTTCCCATTCTGATCATAGGGGCCTGGTAAACCGCTATGATAGCGCGGTATGTCTTGTTTTTGCCTCCTTAGTCGTCTTTTAAGCCTTTTTTGATCCTTGATTTTGGTTTCTTCAATCCAACCATATGAACAAATAATATGCAATGCAAATGCATGCTAACTAACCTATATGCAAGTGAATTAACCTATAATGGATGCAAAACGATAGACAAAATGTATTGAAAACATGGTACATCAACTCCCCCAAACTTAATCTTTGCTTTCCCTCAAGCATAAGAAAATGCAAGTAAGGAAGAGAGGTTTGAAGGTGGAAGCCTCATAACCAAAAATTTAAATTGTAGTCTAGTGAATTAGCATCTCAAACACAATAAATCAATTTTCTCAAACTAGCATCACTACTTATCTCATCATTCAAGCATTTTCACTATTCATACATTATTACCAAGAGTAAGCTATCCACTTGAGTAATATAGGCTATCTTCCCTACATTCAATTAAATGGGTGGAGTATGCTCAAATAGTGATATTTAAGTGTCACAATTGGCTAGATGGAATGGGGAATCCAATGCACAAGAGATGGTCTTACACACAATACATGGTTTATCTCATAAATGGAGTGATTAGAGAAGCAAAATCAGAATGAGACAAAGGGCAATTAGGCATACAACATCCAACTTCCATTTTTAAAAACCCACAAAAGACCTTGTCCTATTTCTACAATTCTCCTAATTATTGCAAACCAACTTTATTTCTAAAGACTCCCAAACTAAACCACCATCTTTTCCATCTCTTTAGGCTCATTATTGTGCTACCATTTTTCATTCATTTAAAGATTTTTCGCTTTACACAACTCTTTTGTTTCAAATAAACACTTAGACTATTATCTTTGTTTAGAATTAACCACTTAGCCTTTCCTTACTTTCTTTTTTTACTAGAGATATTCTTCTTTATCCTTATGATTACTCTTTTCTTTCTTTGTTTGATGGAGCCTATCTTTTCTTTTTAGACTTTTCATTCTATCCCATTTTTCCAACCCTTTTCTTTAGAACAAATATCATCAAACTACTTCTACCCCTATTCCAAATAGAAAAAGTACTAGAATTACCCTCATGACAAAAGTCCCAAATCATCAAAGTATCATCCAACCTTAAACTATGCAAAGTACCCTTCCTAATCGCTAGATGGTATCATCAACCTAGCCAAAAGGAAGTTGCCAATTGTCCCCCCCCCCTTATACTCTTAAGTTTTTTCCTAAACAATCACTAAAGAAAAAGAAACTCACAAGTGTTTCGGTTATTGGGTTCAAAAGTGGAGAGGGGAATTATTCTTAAAGTGAGAATGACCGGTTTAGCCACAAGTGTTTCGGTCATTAAGCGAGTAAACCATTATGAAAATGATTAAACCCTTGAAAACACTTTAAGACATTCATTGAGCACACTAATTTTTCATTCAAATTTAAGTCCAAATATTTGTGAAGATAACCTATAATTAGCAAGCTTCAAAATTAAACCAATGGATTTTCAAACATCAAGATCCAATACAAGAACTTCAAGACATTTCAAGACTACTAGAATGTTATATCCTATTCATTACACTTAAAATCCTAATTCAAAATGCTAGAACTTAAACCTTACGAGGCAATATCATCACTAGCTTCCTATGTAATGCAATCTAATGCAACCTAAATAAAATTTCTAGTTGAAGCTAAATGCAATGGTTTTAAGATTTTTTGAAATTTTTTTATTTTTTGTATATTTATAAAACTTAACTTTTAACAATGCATGATAAGAAAAAAAATCAAAATTGGGTTAGCTACTGTCCCTCTCCCAAACTTAATTCACACGGTCCTATGTGTGAAAAAGAATCCAGAGGAAGAGAAATAAAAGGTAAAGTGTGTGTTTTTATAATGTGAACGAGTGGTACCTCAATAGTAGTTGAAACCAGGATCATATACGTCCTCATCGGAAGAGAAAGTAGGGGACTCACTGTCGGATGTGGGCGGTGGCGGTGTTGGTATTATTCTTCTTTGCCTTCATCGTCGGCTCGACTCATCAATCGAACTTCACGGTTGGAATGTGTTTTGGTATGAGCTTCCCTCGCCATGATAGGAATTCCTCCTACCCAATTGTTCGTCTTCCGTGTCCATAGCTAAAGTGTGTGTATTTATAATGTGAACGAGTGGTACCTCAATAGTAGTTGAAACCAGGATCATATACGTCCTCATCGGAAGAGAAAGTAGGGGACTCACTGTCGGATGTGGGCGGTGGCGGTGTTGGTATTATTCTTCTTTGCCTTCATCGCCGGCTCGGCTCATCAATTGAACTTCACGGTTGGAATGTGTTTTGGTATGAGCTTCCCTCGCCATGATAGGAATTCCTCCTACCCAATTGTTCGTCTTCCGTGTCCATAGCTAAATGCATCTTGTGATCTTCCGGTTGTCGCGGTAGAGATTTTTGGTCAAAACGGACATCAGAGCCGCAACCTCTACAGGTTGTTCCTTTGAGGATGATTTCCGTTAACTTCTTCACTTGCTTAACTAACTTCCTTGTGGTCCGGTCTTGGAACATGTTCCACCAGCTCATCTTCTTTTTCTCTAAGTATATGTCATGTGAAGGACCAAGATGAAGCGGCATGGAAGAAGGACTGGATAGTATCGGGCGTATCTATATAAAGTCCTTTGGTCTTGTGGATGAGTAGACTCGGGTGTAGGTCTCTGGGGTCGATATAAAACTTCCATTGGTGGTTCATGTTCAGGGTCGTAAATGCAATCCAGTACGAAACGAACGTTGTTTCAGTTTGCGAAAGTCGTTTGCGCAGTGTTTGGGAGAGGAATGATAGCGAGTTCCCATTCTCTTTAGTGAACTTCTAGACGAATTTTTCAGCTGAGTTAATCTTCACTTTTCTGACTACAAATTGCACCTTGTTGAGATACCAAATGTTCATAAGTTTATGTGCAAAACCGTTGTTGGGGAGCGTGATGTCAGAAGCTGTTAGGATTGGAGTTATCCATCCTCTAATACTTAGTTGAGGTGTCTTGTCTTTTCGAGTCCATCCCAAATTCTTCAACAGTAACAGTTTCTCTACAAATATCTTCACTATCCTTGGCCTGAATTCGTCCAATCCCAAAAAAAGCCCATCATTATTCCTCTCGGCACGAATGAGAGGAGCAAGTCCTAATCGCATAAATTTCAATTCGTCGTCCAAGATGGTTTCCGTTTCACACCTCGAAAAGAAAAAAATGCAGGAGGATCTTGTGGACATAACGTACCGCTGGATGACAAATGATGGCGCTTTTGGATACAACTAGTGTAAAGCTTATAGAATCGATTCTCTACCAAATAACTTCATTTTCTCCCACTACTCTTTCCAAACCATCACAATTGTTGCATTGAAAGCTATAGACCTCCCCTAACTGACTAAAAAGTCATCACATGAGTTACATCTTTCAAATATTAGAACTCGATTCGACCACCACCATCTTCATTTACTCTATTACCCTAGTAATAATAGACTCCCAATGAGGCAAGGAACTTGCAGGTTTGTTTCTTGTAAGCATTGAATAATATATTCAAGATATTACTGATTCCCATCCCATTAAGGATCATTTCGACTTTATCAGATATCCCTAGCATCTTCAGAGTTTCCGAATCCAGAAAAGGTGATGCAATGAAAGGCGTCTCCAAAAGGGCTTCATAAATTTCTTCGTCGGTTGGATCTCTTGAAGTATCTCTAATCACGATAATCTTATTAGCACGTGAAGGTGGTGTCGATCGTTTTTGCAAGATTGGCTCATCAACGGTCTCTTGAACACTTTCAAGCTCTTCCTCGATCATTCGTTCCCTTACGGCATCTTCGGCGGCTTTCATACTAGTTCTCGATTGCCTACCGATTTGTGATCGCCTACCGGTGGGCTCATTTATAGTGATTCCTCCTTGGCTCACAACATTTTCCGCTCTTATTCTCTTAGGGTTATTTTCTTCAATAGCAAGTCCCTTTCCTTTTTCTTTCCTTGATGCTTTGGAGGTAGCTTTATTTGGTGCCATGATTGGTGTCTACAAAATGAGAGTTAAAAGTTATTATCAATTCTCATCGAATCCCAAAATTGTTAAATGCAAACTATGAGTATTGATTCAAGAGTGCCAAATCATAATCATGAATTCAGTGACACAATTCTAATGGTTTAAAGGTTGCTTTTCAATACTTATCATCATGCAACACACTCTATTCCTACAAGTATTTCAATCAAATCAAATTGCCATGAAGATATTTGAAAGAAAATTCATCAAGTTTCAAACTTCCTATGTGATCATCAAATCAAAGTGCAGTTTAGCAAGCCCTTTCTATTAGACAAGAACACACCATCAATAAGCCATAGAGAATACAAACCAACAATTTTCCCCAAAATTTTCAAAATTTTAACAAACTCATAAAATTGAAGCTCAATCACCTAAGAAAACAATCATATACACTATACCCAATATTTTCTAGCACTTATAGATACTCAACAATCCAAGACATTGAGAAAAATTGAAAATTTCGGACTGGGTAAATAATGTTGCGAAATTTTGAGTTTTGGTAATATAGCTTAGCTTGAATGAGTTGGAATTAGCCAGAGTGGGTCTAGAGAGTAACGAAAATCCGAAATAGAGCAGCAAAAAAAAATCACTAATTTTTCTTGAGAAATGGGTGAGAAATCAAGAGTTTTGTGAAACTTCCTTGAAGAACCCTAACAAAATCGTGAAAGATGATGTTGAAAAGAAGAAGAGACTTTAAAAATCGGGTCAAATCTGGTAGAAATTCGGGTCAAGTCGGGTTAATTCGATTAAAAACAAAGAATTTTAAATTTCTTACCCCGTATCGGTTTACGTAAACGGATAAGATTTCCCGAGATTGAGCATTCATCAGTTGTATCGGTTTACATAAACCGGTAGGATTGCCCGCTGTAGTTGCCTGGAAAAATTGATGTTATGTAGCGGTTTGTGTATCCCACTATGTCTGGCCGCTACATATCATTTTGCACCTAAAAATGCTTCAAACTTGCTAAAATCAACATTCAAAATATTCCTAAAACTTTATATACCCAAACTTATACCAAAGAAAATTCAAAAACGAAAAGGAAAGGCTAGTTAAAAAGGATATGTACAAAAAGGATAACATGAGATTGCCTCTCAAGTGCGCTTGTTTATAGTCACTAAGCTTGACTCTCCCGACTCAATAGACCTTGAGATGGCTTTCCAAGGAGAACCGAGGTCCCTTATGAAGCAACTCTATCCGCTAAATAAGGCTTGACTCTTTGCCCATTTATTGTAAACTTATCCCCCGAACTTAGCAATCAAGGTGATAGCTCTGAAGGTAGAACTTCCTTAATTGAGAATGGACCGGACCATCTCAACTTAAACTTTCCTGGAAACAACTTGAGTCTCGAGTTGAATAAGAGCACTAGATCACCAACCTTGAATTCCTTGACCACAATCTTCTTGTCATGAAATTCCTTGGTTATTTCGGATAAATTTCAGAAGAATATGATGAAAAACATCAAGAACAGTTTGAGAGAAAGAGAGTGACGAAAATGAAGTAATAAGAAGAAATTCTTCTCTTGATTATTAGTTTAAAGGTTTACAAGAGCTTAAATAAGCAAATACAGAGCCCTTGCATGATCTTGCATGGCTTAGAGAACATAAAAAGCAGAAAGCATAAAACATACAACACATTTAATCCAGAAATACGATCTTTCTCTTTATGCACGTATCTCTTGACTCATAACTCCAAATTTGATGATCTTGTA
>OVBE01014341.1:0-12132 GCA_900406425.1 Iberis pinnata | reverse complement strand
CAAGACATATGACCGATGGACAAAAGGGAGTGATGGACTTGGCATTGAAATCTACGCAGCAATATACATCTGACGGTTGTCCAATGCAAGGCGATAGAGCTAACTCCATCCTATCTCATGTTTTGATCAACCAACTGATGTGGTATTGGGAGTGGGTAAGGGTGCTCTATAAGAAGGGGAGTCTCGGTACTCTAACGATTAGGGGGGATTATAACACCCATTCTAAGGGCTTTCAAGGTTCCCCTTGAGGGTCAAGGTCACCCCGCAAGATAGATTGACCTAACCTACTTGAAAAGCGCACACTTCTTCGAAGAAACAACACACAAGCAACTGTATAGGTTCACCCATCCACGCTTGGGGGAATCACACTTATCACTCCCAAATGTCCCCATCACCACTACCAGGAAGGGGGAAAACATCGATTTTCAATTAAGTACCGATGTTTTACACTATTCGGAGAATAGTAAAGCTGCAGAAATAGCTGATGAAGTAATCCCTAAGAGGGTAGATGTTCCCAACGACCAGGAGTTAGGTGAGCCAGAGTGTTATTCCTTTGATGATGCCCTAACTACAAGGAAAGGGAAGAGCTTAGCCGCACCTCACAAAAATATTGGTAAACTCCAGAAGTGCAACAAGTTCCAGGATAGTTACTTTAGTAGAAAAGTTCAAGGAAATGACCACTCGAATTAAGAAGCTAACTCTGAAGCTCAATAAGGCAACCACCTCCAAGAAGCAGTGATCCCCCGATACTTTGGAACGAAGTCACTCAATCACCATATGTCCAAGGGAACCGCATGTTGAGCAACTACACCATCACTCCTCGGTCGAACCTGAAACAATTCAGAGGAGGAAGGGACGACACTACAAAAAAGAGGACCGTGGATTAGCTAGCCAACACAATATTCAACAACAAAAACGACAACAACAACAACAAGAGCAAAAACAGCAACAGCTGCAGCAAATGCAACAACAAGAAGCACCGAGTATTAACCCAGGATATACTGCAGAGACGATGGATGACTACATCTCTTCCAAATTCTTCATACCTTACTGAGGTTCATCCCCAACCCAACCTGACATTGTATAATCCGATTAGTGTGCATTTATTTATGTTTGTTGTTTCTGTTTGTGGTTTCTGGATGTTGTTTATGTTTATCTTTATGAGTGTTAATGCTTTTCGTTCTTGTCCAACCCCTAAGTCGACCTGCAAATTTGGGTTACACAGAGACTGTGTAATTAAGGTTTGGGGGAGGATTTAGGGACCTCTCATCTAATGAAAGTTTTATGTTTGTTCATGTAGTTGCATTTAGGATGTAGGAATTATAGATTTTTCATTTGCATCTGCATAGGAAACTAGGATGATAGTAACTTTAGTATGTTGTTTTCTCAGATTGTATAAGTGCCCTAGTTTTTAGTTGTCTAATGCATCCTGATTTAGTCTGAATTAAAACTGCACCATGCTTGGAATGTGAACTTGCATGATCCTTTGTCTTTTGAAGCATGTTTTGATTTGAAGACTTCCCCTGTCTATTAGACCTTTAAACTGACGTTTAATTTTTATGTTTGTGTGCTGGATTCTCATGGATACTATATACATATTTGGGTTATCTTCTACCATTTTTCCATTCTTGTTAACCCAAGTAGAATCCCTACCCTTGAACCTTGCCTTCTTTCTGGCCATGAATTTACTACAGATTGTCAGGTCTTTTATGGAATGAGCTTGGTAGAAAGTGTTAGGTTCGAACTGACAGGAATGGAATCTCATGTAGTTCTAGTTCACGCTTTTTGGACTAGATATGACTAGGTGGGATTCGATTTTGGGTGTTGCGTTGGTTTGGAAATGAATGAAAGGATGTGGGTAGCTGGTAAAAGAAAGGGTAGAGTAATGGACCTTAGGAGAGGAATGGAAAAGAAACAGAATGTGCTAGTAAAGGGTTTGGGGGAAAACAATGTGATAGATATGTATAGTGCATAATCAGAAAAAGAGATGACAACGAAATGAAAAGGATAAAACCCAAGAAGTTAGTGCAAATGAAAAACGTCAAAAACCATAAGCATCGAAGTAAGGAAGTTCCTAAATCCGCTAGCAGTCAAATAAGAAGAACCCTCTCCTAAGATTAGTTAAGGAAAAGACGAAAAAGGGAAAATGTGAACAAGTAAGTTCACTTCAAATTTTAAAAGGGTATAATTAGGTTCTCTTACTAGGTAGAATCAGGAAAACTTAGGTTTCATTGGCATTGGGTAGAAGAGATCATGTTTGTGTATGTGTCTAAGTGTTCTTACCTTTAGCCTTTGTTAAACCTCATTCCCTTTTGAGAGAACCCTATTCTGAATTGTTAGCCATTGCATGAAGGGGTCATTTTTACTTCTTAACATGTCCCTTGACCAAATGAGTTCATTGAACACACATGACTTGATCCATGGTTTCTGCTTAATGAATGTTAAAGGAATTAATGAATTTTAATGCATTGTGGAAGTTGGAACTGATCTATATTGAGTTGTGATGAGTATGGATAAGGTTTATAAGTAGGAAGAGTTTATGATTGCATTCTAGAACTAGTAACCAGGACATTTATATTACATGTGTTAGCAACATATTTTGGCTCGGATTTCCCACTTACAAACCTCTCGTCCAGACTTCTGAATTACTTACTTGAGGGCAAGCAAGGATTTAGTTTGGGGGAGTTGATGTCTCTGCATTTTAGTGATTTTAAGAAGTCATTTAGCATCATTTTAGGGTCTTTGAGTTGTACATATGTTGCCTCCATAGACTTTATTAGTAAGTTTGCAATTTTTAGAATTTTTTCATTAGCACTTGCATACATATGCATTTTCGAGATTTTTCAGGATTTTCAGGAGTTTTCAGAACGTTATTGCAATTTGGAGAAGGAAAGGAAAATATGTGGAATGGGACCAACTCAAGAGTAGTTCAACTCAAGATTCGACAAAACCATCGAGCCCACCATCGAGCCAAGACGAAGCCGGCTCGATCGCGTCTCGGCCTTCACCTCAATCGAGCCTGGCCAACCTCCACCTCGATCCCGCGATCGATCCAAGTCAATGCGACTCGATCACACGTTTTCTCTACCTAGATAGTCTGGCCAAAACACCTTGATCGAGCCCGGGCAAAGCACCTCAATTCGAGCCTGGCCAAAGCTCCTCGATCGAGCTCGGCCAAGCACCTCGATCTCTTGGCCTTGTCCACCTCGACTTCGATCTCGACCTTGGCCTCTTGGCTTGATCATCTTCTCTCGGCACCTCGATCCCGCGATCAAGACAAGACAAAGCTGGCTCGATCACATGCATTCTTTTTCCTCAATCACATCTTCAACATGGCTCAATCACATCATGATCGAGCCAAGCAGCTCCGACCCGACCAACATTGTTTCAGGATGTACCAAACCCAATACCCAGTTTAATCATTGCTTTTTGTCTTTTATGCGTTTCAAGGCCTCTGAACACTTTAAAAGCCATAAAACCCCTCCATTTCTAGAATCCTCATTCTTTTTGCTATTTTTAGCTTTTGTCTTAGGTTTTATTTTCTCTCTACTTTGTTCTTGATGTTCTTCACGTTCTAAACCCAGATTTTGAGTAATTTTATGTTTATCTTTTGTTTTCTTCATTTTCATGCTTAGATTAAGGTTGTGAACTATCTGGTGCATGTTGATATACGTTTTTATGCATTTACTCTCTTTTTTAGCTTGATCACTTCCTCTGTTTTCGCTACTGTTTCATTGATACTCTGTTTTTCTGGGTTAGTGCTCTTGGTGTTCATCATCTTTCACTTTTGATCTTCATATCTTCCTTAGTAGCTATGCTTTCCTGTTTTACTGATTTCGTACCAAACATGCGTAGTGAGTAGTTATCTTAGGTTTCTGAGGATGGGGTAGACTAGTGTTGATGTCATGTTCTTCCTAAGTACCTAAGCTTGTTAGCATGNTTTTACTGATTTCGTACCAAACATGCGTAGTGAGTAGTTATCTTAGGTTTCTGAGGATAGGGTAGACTAGTGTTGATGTCATGTTCTTCCTAAGTACCTAAGCTTGTTAGCATGTAGATCCCTTATGTTTCATTGCTCTTCATGCTGATTTCTTTCTGATCAACTGAAATATGATATTAGGTATTTCAAAACCCAGAAGATGTTCAATGAAATACCTGAACATGGTGATTTCATAGATTTTCACATCCTAGCCTAAGTGATTAGATGTTTAGAGTTCTTATTGGCTCTAGCATATTGGTTCCTCGTGCCTGCTAAGTTGTGTACCGTTAACGAGAGTTAGGTCTGGTGATTGTTTGGCTTGAAACCATTTACAAAGACATTGGACTTGGTTGCATATGAATCTGCTATCTAGGGGTTAGCTCATTGTTTGAGGTATGTTAGGTGCTTAGGTAGTTCAGGAAGAATCTCTAGTCAATTACCCTTTTCCTCTGGCTCTGCTTCCCACTTGATTGTATCTTTATCCATTTTACTTTTGTTCTGTTTATCCTTAGTACTTGTTTCCTGTTTCCTGTTTTAGTTTTCTGCATGTTTTGTTTGTTTAGGAACTGTTAGTAAAACAACCTATTGTTATATTTAGCTTGAATTAGTAGTTCCATTTACATCTTGAATGCTAGCATCACACCTATTTGGATTGAGACCTTATTTATACTAAAATGGCATGATAACATTGTGTGGATAGGGAATTGATCACACAAACATGTCAAAAGCGTGTTATGTCCGAGACTCTGACTCTTGGCTACCGATTAAGGCGTCGGCTCGGGCCTCAGCTACGGTGGCGCGACCTTCCGCCTCAAACGCACGCAACTCCGCGTCTTGAAGGCGGACTTCAGCTTCCCTGAGCTGAGCACTAAAAGTAGCCTTGTCATGATAAATGTTCTGCATTGCAAGGTCGAACATTGTACTCAAGACGGGCGATGTTGTTGAAGCACCATTTCGCCTGCTTGACTAGATTCTTGTTCTTCTCCTTTTCGATGATAAAAGAATCAATCTCCAAAGAAAGGGTCTCAACTCCTTGGATTCCGCCAAACCAGAACTCTCTGCAGCAGACTTAGCCTTTAGCTTTTCGGAATGCACCATCCTATTATGCTCTGCGAGGAGCATAACAGGAAAATTGTAAAATCTAGAAAAACATCAAAAAATGACTAAGTGTAAAAAGTAAAGGGTAAGAAAGCCAACTGTTGCAACTGCATCTGAGNCACCATCCTATTATGCTCTGCGAGGAGCATAACAGGAAAATTGTAAAATCTAGAAAAAGATCAAAAAATGACTAAGTGTAAAAAGTAAAGGGTAAGAAAGCCAACTGTTGCAACTGCATCTGAGAATTCAGGTAGTCCTCCTTGTCTTTGTCTGGAAGACCGTCCAATGGAGGGATCTCGCATCATGGGTGATGGAACTGCCGCACAAGAAAGGCAATGGGATCTGTCCGTGCAAATGTTGTATTCCGACTCGTAGTCAAAGTTCCAGCAACTCTTAGGCTTCTTCGGGTCACCTCTCCGCTTACCAGTGGCAAAATCGCCCCCTCCACAGAGGGTGAACCTGTGGCAAGGACAGGAACTGTAGCGGAGGGAGGGATGACTGTAGGAATCAGAATAACAACCTTATCAGTATGGTCCATCTCGGTCTGAGGCCTATTGGTGTGCACTAGAGGAACCGTAGAGCGAGGGAGAGTGGCCGTGCGGAAAGACGCTTCTGCTTTATCTGTGCGAGAAGGGCGGGGTGCATGAGGTGGAGAGGAGTCTTTGCGAGCTGACTCAGCGGTAGACTTCCCGGAGGCCTTCTTGGCTGCCTTCTGTTGGCGATAGCTAGACATGTTCATTCCTGGAATCAAACCTAAAGATGCAAAGAAGATTGATATCTTGTTAGGTGGAAAGTAACATCTAAAAATTATAAGTGTGAAACATATTTATCAAAAGAGATATAACTTACCCTTAAAATCTTCAGAGGAGTAAGCGGAGCGCTCCGCAGCGATAGCAGTGCATACGCGAGATGCAGACTCTTGAAAGCGAGTGTCATTGAACTGCTTCCACCTAACCTTCCCGAGCCAAACACGGGTGATAAAGTATGTGAGATCGAGGCAAAAGTCCGCCATGCTCAGAGGAGCTGCCAAGAAAGAAAGATAATGAAAACAAGGTTAATTAATTTTTTAAAAAAGATGGGGTATATATATAACATAAAGGAAAACGAGCTGGAGTCGAATCTAGCATTTACCAGGCTCAGGGGTCCAGTTAGTAACAAAGAGATGAGTAAGGTCGCCGAAGGTGAACTCATTCACCGGAAAGAAGAAGTAATGTGGCCTCCAGTCTTTGTCTTTTTTGGCATTCCGATGAAAACCTTGCAGTTGCCGTTTGTGGCGGCGTGAAACAACCCACGGTGACCAGGTGTACCTTTGATGGTGTACATGCGAGCTATCATAGGAACTGTCAAAGGGAGACCACTCTCCTCTGCAAGAATCTGGAGGCATACTACAGATCGAACAAGGTTCGGGCACATTTGCTCTAGTGCAGCGCCCATAGCATGCATAAGGTACGCCAGGACCTTGGGAGGAGGAAAGGTGAGACCGCATGACCTGAAAAACACCTCATAGGCATAACAATGGCCTTCCCTAACAAGTTCGGGAGTCTCAGAATCTAACGTAGAAACTAAGGCAATGATCTTCGGAATCCGGCAGCTACGTCTAAATTCCTTTAATCTATCTGTAGAGCATGAGGAACGAGGGTGAGGACCAAAGTGAGTACCTGGCATCGAAGACACAAGAGGAAGAAAAGATTATCCCGACTCAATAGAGACAGCATCAGACGAAGACTCGTCACCGAGGCTAGGAGAGCGGAGAAGTTCCTTGGGCCAAGCAAGTCTCGAGAACTCACGGGCTAAGCTGCTTGGGAATTCGGACTCATCTGCAAGGCCTAGAGAAAGGGAAGATCTCGGAGAGTTAGAAACATCATCGTCTTGGGGACAACGGCTCCACACGGGTAGCTTCGGCTCGCGGGAGGATTGACCTAGGGTAAGGCGCTCGGTGCGAGAGAGCTACATGTGGGTGAGCTCCGTGCGGGTGGGCTTAGTGCGGGTGGGCTCGGTGCGCGACTCGGGTGGAGATGGTCTGCGTGAGAGCTTGGCATGGGGTCTACACGTGGGGACTCGGCGCGCAGCTCAGGTGGAGGTGGTCCGTGTGAGAGCTTTGCGTGGGGTCCCTCGGCACGGGACCGAACGGCATGGGAAGGCTTGCCGCGGATCGAGTAGAAAGAAGAAGATGTAGAGTGAAGGAAAGAGACCTTTCAAAAGCAAAAGAGAAATGTTACCTTGAAACTAAGGTTTGATCCAAAAGTTGTGGAATTAACAACGAAAAACAGTATTTCGCAAGAAGTCTACCACGAAATGGATCAAACCTTACTAAAAATTCAACTAAATTTACTAGAATTCAATAACGTGCAGAGAAAACAAAGGGTAATTCTAGAGGGAAAAGATGTGAAATACCTTGTAAGATTCTTGAGTAGGGAGTTATGAAGTCTTCCCGTTGAGGAGAGGGTGACTTTCGGTGCAGGAACCGAGAATAACATCCAAAAGGATATCAGGAACCAGAAAGTCTTGACCCTACATATAGGGGAGTAGATGAGCAAATTAAGGGATTCTGATTGAAAGAATCATGATCTTCATTAAATCTCAGATGGCGAGAAATTAGCGTTTCCACCAAAGGAAAGATTCCAATGATGTAATGGGGGGGGGGGAATGTGGGCACACAAATTAATTTGGGTCAATTCGTTGGGCTCGGGCCGTTGTAGCCCACTCCAAGGTGAGCTGCACCTGGAGAGCTGTGACGGAGCTCTGAGGATACTGTCACCTATGACAACGAGAGAGAAGTTTCAGCGCTCCAGAGAGCCCTCTGCTCATGGAGATCAGCTTCGGTGCTCCCGAGAGCCCTCTTCCCGTGGAGAGCAGCTTTGGTGGTCTAAAGAGCAGCTTTGGTGCTCTGGAGAGCTCTCTGCTCGCAGAGCAGCTTCGGTGCTCCGGAGAGCCCTCTGCTCAAGGAGCAGCTTCGGTGCTCCAGAAAACTCCTCGCCCGCGGAGAGAGCTCTGTGCGCGAGAAGAGCTTGGCGTGCGGGGAGCTCGGAAAAAAAGAGGAGCGAAGCTCAGCATGCCATATTGAACCTTTTGAACATGGGTCAAGATACACAAAGCCCACTAACAAAGCTTCGAGTGGGCTATCTCAACTTGTTAGGAAGCCCATAGCGGAGTCTCTAGAAGAGTGAGGAAAGTGGACCGAGCCGACATTTACGAAAGATTCAAAAGGCGTAATGGTAGATTGAGAGCAATAAAGACACATTGCGTGCGAGAGATATGGGGAGAGCCACAAAGAGAGCCCTATAAGTAGTCTATGTGGAGGTCCGGAGAGCGTACCGAAAAACTTATGTAAAACTTTACTATTTCTTGAGAAAACTTGTAAACACTTAAGATATTCTAATAAAGATTACATATTTATTCATCTATTTAATCAAATTCGGTGTGAGGGAAATCTTGCTCTCACAATGTCCATGTTCTTTATGTCGGAATTCTCACAATATCAGGATAGTATAGTATAGAATCACTTATATGTGAATGGTTTTATGCTGACTTATAAGATTTGGTATTTACATGGAGAACGACTTGATATTGTTGCTATTAGTAGCGGTAGCGTACAATTGGCCGATAGGATAGAGGAACCTAGAACATAATTAGATTTTGGGGCACCTGCAATTCAAATGGTAAATGACGTTTATAGAGAAAATATAGAGTCGGCGCAAGTTTCGAATGAAGAACCTAATTTAGTAGCACAACGGTTTTTTAGTATGCTACACGCGGTGAATGAGCCATTATACAGAGGATGTAGAGATGGTCATTCGCCTTTATCATATGAAAGTAAGTTGATGGGGATAAAGATGGATTCTAATTTTTCTGAGGATGCAGTTGATGCATTAGCCAATTTTGTGAAGGATATCTTCCCAGAGGATAACAATCCTCCAGGTTCATATTACGAGATACACAAACTTGTGTCGGGATTCGAATTATCATATCAGGTTATAGACGTGTGCATCGACAATTGTATGATCTACTGGAGATGCGACGACACCCGTACGAGTTGTCTATATTTTCGCAAACCAAGGTATAAGGATATATTTGGTAGAGTTTCAGTGCTTTACAAGAGGATGTGGTATATGTAACTAAAAGATAGGCTAAAGAGATTGTATCAGTCTGAGAGAACACTTTTGGCAATGAGATGGCATGCTGAGCATAGATTTGATGGAAAGATTACACATCCTTATGATGCCGAAGCTTGGCATCATTTCCAGTCTATTTATCTGGATTTTGCAATTAAGAGAAGAAATGTTTATCTCGGATTAAGTACAGATGGTTTTGGCCCATTCGGGAAGCATGGTAGATAGTATTCACTTTGACCAGTTATCATGACACCTTACAATTTTCCGCCATCTTTGTATATGAACCAAGAATTTCTATTTCTCTCTGTTCTTGTTCCTGGGCGAGAGCATCTGAAACGAGTGCTTGAAGTCTTTTTGCAACCATAGATATATGACTTAAACACATTATAGGAGTATCGGGAGGAGGTGTATGACGTGTCGCTACAACCAAATTTTAAGATGTGTGCGGTTCTTATGTGGACTATAAGCAATTTTCCAGCATATGGAATGTTATCTGGATGGTCAACAGACGGGAGACTAGCATGTCCATATTGTAGCGATAACACAAACTCATTCCAACGGAAAAATAGAAGAAAAACATGTTGGTTTGATTGCCACCGAATATTTTGGCCCCCAAATCATCANTGTGGACTATAAGCAATTTTCCAGCATATGGAATGTTATCTGGATGGTCAACAGACGGAAGACTAGCATGTCCATATTGTAGCGATAACACAAACTCATTCCAACGGAAAAATAGAAGAAAAACATGTTGGTTTGATTGTCACCGAATATTTTGGCCCCCAAATCATCCATATCGTCGCTTAACTACGTTATTCAAAAAGAAGAGATGTGTTCAAAGTCCACCACTTGAATTAGATGGCAAAAAAAATTACATCAAATGCTCAATTTTAGTGTCGAGATGACCAATGATGCTAGTGTTGGTGGGAATGGACATGCTCATTACGATAGTTATGGAGAAAATCATAATTGGCACAAGAAAACCATATTATGGGATTTCCCTTTTTGGCAAACGCATTTGTTGAGGCGTAATCTAGATGCATGCATGTTGAGAAGAACTTTTTCGACAACATTATGAATACCGTGCTTAATGTCCAAGGGAAAACCAAAGACATTTTGGAACCATATAAAGTTATCATCATGCATCGATTACCCTGAATATGGGTTTGATTAAATGTTTATCATCCGAACATATATTTATTTTTGTAAACAGTACATATATCAATTCAACTTATATTTTACTGTTAGTGTTTATCACTAGTATTTATCATAATAAGTGATGTGATCCTTGATGGCACAAACTGAATTTGGAACAATGAAGGATCAAGACAATTCCAAGACTTGGGAGCCGCCAAATGGAGCAATTACGAGGAACAAAACAAAGGAGCTAGCGAAGATCATGGAGGATATGCTAAGGAAAACTCAAGACAAGGAGCAAGAAGTTGTATCAAGCTACATCAACATCACTCAAGCATTTGAAGAAGATCAAAGGTATTCATTAAGTAGTTAAGTGGTTTATCTAGTACTCTTTTTCCTATGCTTCGGTTTTGTCCCAATTGGGTTTTCTCAAGCATAGGTTTTAATGATGCTAGGTAAATTACTTTCATCTATGCTACTTAGTAATACTTTGATCTAGTTAAAGACTCTAAATAATTTAGAGGGTTTTCTAAAATAAAGTCAAAGAAGCCAAAGAGTCCGTTTAAAGACAAGGCATGCATGAAGAGTAGACTTTACTGTTTTTTGTCATTTTCAAGTAGGAGCTTTTGTCACCTCCTTCCTCTATATGTAAGGCACGAAATTATCAAGCAAAACATCCACCTTTTTGTTGAGATGTAGGTTTCCGAAATTATCAAGCAAAACATCCACCAAAATTATCAAGCAAACCTACATCCGACTTGAGCTTGAAAGTGAGGAAAATGCCTCTACTGAGGAAGAAGATTCTGAAGCGTTACCTACACAAGGAGAGTTACTAGTTGCTAGACGAACGCTAAGCCTACAAACCAAAAAAGAAGAAACCATACAACGGGAAAACCTGTTCCATACGAGATGTTTGGTCAACGACAAGGTATGTAGCCTGATCATAAATGGAGGTAGTTCTACTAATGCTGCTAGTGTTTCTATGGTTGAGAAATTAGGCCTNTTGTACTAATGTTGCTAGTGTTTCTATGGTTGAGAAATTAGGCCTAAAAGTTCGGACACATCCAAGACCGTACAAACTACAATGGCTCAACGAAAGTGGTGAAATGAAAGTTAGCAAACAAGTCACTGTACCAATGAGCATTGGCAAGTATCAAGATGAGATTATATGTGATGTATTGCCTATGGGAGCTAGTCACATCCTTTTAGGACGTCCATGGCAATCGGATCGCAAAGTGATACATGATGGGTTTACCAACAAGCATTCTTTCATGTTTAACGGTAAGAAAATCATACTTATGCCTATGACTCCTCAAAAGATCTATAAAGATTAGTTGCATTTCAAAAAGCAAGCAGAAATAGAGAAGGTATCTACTGAAAGATCTAATCTCATTATCAAACCAAAAGAGATTAAGAAATCTTATCTCTCTAATAAACCGATTCTACTTTTTATTTTTAAAGAAACTCTAACGAGTTTAGCTAATTTGGAACCGGTTATTCCGAGTGAGAAGCATGATCTTTTGCAGGATTTTAAAGATGTTTTTCCAGAGGATAGCCCCGATGGATTACCGCGTATAAGAGGAATTGAGCATCAAATCGATTTTGTTCTTGGAGCTTCATTGCCGAACAAAGCTGCATATCGTACCAATCCGGTTGAAACTAAGGAGTTGCAGAGACAAGTTGATGAGCTCATGAGCAAGGGACATATCCGTGAGAGCATGAGCCCATGTGATGTACCTGTGTTACTTGTACCTAAGAAATATGGTACATGGAGGATGTGTGTCGATTGTCGTGCCGTCAACAATA
>OVBE01014338.1:0-12133 GCA_900406425.1 Iberis pinnata | reverse complement strand
AAAAATAATTTCCTTTCATAACAGCATTTTTTAATTGTTGGAGATTTAAATGCAAGTAATTACTCATTATTACGGTAATGGAGACGCATTAACGACACCGTTTAGCTAGTGGTTCAACTATAGTGCAAATCAAAATTGACCTTTTGAAATAATTCGTATAACACAAGTGAAGTTGCTCCCTCACCAACGCCAGACCGCTTCTTGATAGAGAGTGTCCAAATCTCCCATCAATGGCGTTATTGCATTCAAAACTTCGTCTTTCTCGTTCCCTTTCTTTCACCTCTCCTCTTTTACCCAAACGTTTCACCACCTCCGCAACTTCTTTACTCCATGACCATGAAAACGATGAATCCGCCGCCACCACAACCGCTGACTCTGTCATCTCTGGCCCTGTCTCACCTCCGCTGTCTCCGGAAGATACAAAGACAGTGGAGACTTTCCATTCCATCATAAAAGATCACTATCGCAAAAACCCTACTAACCCCAATGACGCCGTCTTAAACCCTAGCTTCACGCTTCCTGCTCTCTCCCTCGATTTCTCCCGTATTTGTACCGCTGATTCCTCTCGTATCTCTCCCTCCATCGTCCGATGCGTTATAGAGAAGTGCGGCGGCATCCGCCATGGGATCCCTCTCCTGCAGTCGTTAGCTTTCTTCAACTGGGCCACTTCAAGAGACGAATTCGACCAAAAATCGACTCATCCTTACAACGAAATGATTGATCTTGCTGGAAAGGTAAGACAATTCGACCTAGCTTGGCACTTGATTGATCTAATGAAATCGAGAAACGTCGAGATTTCAATCGAGACTTTCACGATTTTGATTAGGCGTTATGTTAGAGCTGGATTAGCTTCTGAGGCTGTACATTGCTTTAATCGAATGGAAGATTACGGATGTGTTCCTGATAAAATTGCTTTCTCCAAAGTTATTAGCATACTCTCTAAAAAGAGAAGAGCTAATGAAGCTCAATCGTTTTTCAATAGCTTGAAGGATAAATTCGAACCAGATGTTATAGTGTACACCAATTTGGTTCGTGGGTGGTGCCGAGCTGGTGAAATCTCAGAGGCAGAGAGAGTATTCAAGGAGATGAAATTGGCTGGAATTGAACCTAATGTGTATACTTACAGCATTGTGATCGATGCGTTGTGTAGATGCGGGCAAATCAGCCGTGCGCATGATGTTTTTGCGGATATGATAGACTCGGGTTGTGCTCCAAACACTATTACTTTCAATAACTTGATGAGGGTTCATGTGAAAGCAGGAAGAACAGAGAAGGTTTTGCAGGTTTATAATCAGATGAAGAAGCTAGGGTGCGAACCCGATACCATCACTTACAACTTCCTTATTGAGACTCATTGCCGAGATGAGAATCTCGAAAACGCAGTCAAGGTTCTGAACACAATGATTAAGAAAAAGTGTGATGTGAATGCTTCTACTTTCAATACAATATTTAGGTACATCGAGAAGAAGAGAGATGTGAATGGCGCACATAGGATGTATTCGAAGATGATGGAAGCAAAGTGTGAGGCGAACACGGTGACTTATAATATACTGATGAGGATGTTTGCCGGGTCGAAATCCACTGATATGGTTTTGAAGATGAAGAAGGAGATGGATGAGAAAGAAGTTGAGCCGAATGTGAATACTTATAGGCTTTTGGTTACAATGTTTTGTGGGATGGGACATTGGAATAATGCTTATAAGTTGTTTAGAGAGATGGTTGAAGAGAAGTGTTTAATACCCAGCTTGTCTTTATATGAGATGGTTCTTGCTCAATTACGAAAAGCTGGGCAATTAAAGAAGCATGAAGAGTTGGTGGAGAAGATGATTCACAAGGGACTAGTTACTCGGCCATTGTAGGAACCTTCCAAGCATAGAATAAGAAGAACCTTTTTCTCTCCGAAACTCTTGAGGATTTTTATAAGCAATTTTGTTGTCAATCAGATATGTAACTGTCTTGAGCACAATCATTATTGTATCATGTGCTCTGTTTTTCTTTACCTTATATATATCAGACATGTCCTTCGTTTTCTCTGGAAATGTAATTTTTCATGTATCCATGGGATCGAGATGATATGTAAGCATAAAAAATTTGCATACCAAAGGGATGAAAAATGGGTGATCAACTCTTGGGAACAGACGATAGAAATGTGCATAATCAACGGTTTCGCGGACCAGACGTAGAAAGTTGTTAAGACACAGATATTCAACAGCATTGAGATAAAATATATGTAGTTGAGACGTTGGAGCGCTTGCATCCTGCTGTTTTATTTATTGTTTTCTTTTAGATAATCAAATGGCTTAATACTTTTCTTTTTCCGACTAAATGTTCATTGACTAAGTAACGATATACACCAATCGTGATACAGTAGTCATCTTACAAATTTAGGGTCCCGAATGTATCAGCAGATCAGACGGTACGGGATGCCAATATAACTGCGGTTTGTGCAGAAAAAAAGACAAATGCAATTTGTTCCAAATAAGCAGTACGAATTTGTTTTTGAATAGTAACAAAAACGACATTAGGTGCATATATGTTTTTGAATAATAAGTTTTTGAGCTTGAGTTTAATTTGAGGGTTTAAAATTTAAATGTGTTAAGTCTAGTTTAATATTGTAATATTTTTGAAACAAAATAAATTTATGGTATATTTATAACTAAAACTAAAATATGTGGTATTTCTTAGGTAGAGATTGACAAAATACTAAAGATTCGAATGATGATAACAAATCAAATTGTGATGAAAAATAAATTTTGTATTGTGATACAATTTATATAAATGATGTTCGTGCGAAACCAATGTATAGTATAAGAAATGTGGTTCATAAAAAGTACGTAGTAGTAAATAATATTGAAAAAGTTGTAAGCACATAAATGTATATATACAATAACTTTCATGTATATATATATATACATATATTTTTTCTAGCAAAAAAATTATAGCCTATAGGTATGATTATAGTTCATAATTATGTTAAAGTTGGAGCTTCATTAAGGAGATGTGTTTTTATATTTTTCTTCAGAGTTGATCGCATAAAATTGAATAATGTGTAAAAATATTTTACAAACACAATGCAAATAACGTCTCACGTTTATGATTTCATTCAAGATCTTAAAAACAAAAATTAGTACATCACTAAAAAATACGTCATATGGTTATTTGGAACTGCGAGGACCTTGGTATATCGTTTACACAAACTTTTTGTCACTTTATTCCACAAACTACCTAACTCTCACTAAGGAAGATTCAACCCTATACTTACCTCTAGGTGCTTTACCAGTCTCTAAGACACGAGCCACTAGATTAAAGAGGTTTTGGCCGTTGACACAAACCTAACTAAAAGAAATATGTGGAAAACATCATTTCAATACTTTTAATAGTAATTTTGGTGTATGGTTTTGTTGTGTCTTTAGGATATGTTTAAATTGTATGTGTTTCTCCTTTAGAAAAAGTGCGGTTTAGCCTTAATATCTAAAGTAAATAGTTACAACAAGTGATCACCTCCTGAATTTTTTTTTTGGGTTCAAATGAATAGGTTAGCATTTAACCGGCCATATGTCTTCGGTCACCTGCCTAAAGCACATCAACATGAATTATAGAAAACTACTACAGTTGGGTATTATCGTATTGGATATTGAATTCTCAAAGGAGATTTCAATGGAATCCTTGACAACTCCAAAAAATTCGGGGACCATTGTTTGATGAAACTAGTTTCTCTAATGTTCAATCCATGTATACTACTTGTAATTGACATGACTTACATTACCACGAGAATCATTTTTCTTGGGTTGGGAACTTATATAAACTTGCGATCTAATTTGTCTTGATCGTGTAACAGTCAATGAAGCATGGACTGCAACTTATCAAGGATACAAAGCTCCTTTTCTATCCCTTTATGGCTCTAATAAGAGACTCAAATCTCGAACAAATTACACAAGTTTTATTATTTTTGAATGGTGATACATGAATAGATGTATGTGATGTGGCATAAGAGTGACACGTGTAAGATGGTGAATGGAGTTGTTAGAATTGTGGTTAGAAGGTTGTAACCAAAAGAAGCATAAGAAAATAGAGGCTTTTAGCTATATGATGAGAGTTTTAGCTCATTTTGTAATTATCCTTGACATTTTAATGAAAATTTATCTTCAATCTTTCTTTGTAATTCTTAGCTCTCGGTATATTGATTCATTTATCCTTGTTTGTAGTCTCAAGCGTATTCTGTTTGTATCAAAAGTATCAGATTTCTTAGTCATCCTCGGAATCAATGACGACAACTGAAACTCGAGCTCAAGCCTCAAAGAAAAAAGTTATGGCTACAAAAACAAAGAAATCCATTGGATCTAAAGTTCTTCGGTTATAAGCATCTCTTGTAGCTCAAGAAAAACTTATAATGAAACAGATGGCAGAACATGATGCAAAATTGGAAAAAAAATATTGCAAAGATGTTTGAAGCTTTTGCTTTGAAAAAATTGAACAATTCAGCTCACAAAATTAGACGATATCAAAGTCAACCCTCTCCATCAATTACAAATTGACATGGAATGGATTCACTTTGAGGTAGAAGATTGAACAATCCTTCTCAATATTCTGGAATCACTAGGTTAGGGAAATTGAATTTTCCCATATTTTATGGTGATAAGATCAAGGAATGGCTATTCAAAGCTGAACAGTTTTTTTCGAATGATCTTACTATAGAGGAATCTAAAGTTGATACTACTTCTACGCACTTTGATGATTTTTGGCGGCTACTTGGCACCAATCTAAAATGAAAAATGACGAAGGAGTTGAGGTATTCTATGATTGGTACATAAGGAACGATTTGAAGAAATTTTAGGTGATCCAATGGATGAGTTGAAACAATTTCAAGAAACCGATGGAATATTGGAGTATCATGGGAGATTTGAGTAGATTAAAATAAGACTCAATTTACCAGAAGAGTATTTAGTAAGCACATATGTTGATGGTTTAAGGAATGATACTCAAATACATGTTCGTATATTTCAACCTCAGTCTGTTGGCCAATGTCTGTTACTAGGAAGATTATATGAAAATGCTCATATGAGGAAGCCTATTGCAGCATGTTGGGGTAATTCTAAACCTCCTTCCAATTTTAACAACAAAGAGATTCTTGGTCAAAGGAGAGATCAAGATTATAAGAAGTATAATTTGGTTATGACAGGAATTAAGAACCTAAATCATTTTTATCTAACGAAGAAATAAGTGATAGGAGATCTAAAAGCATGTGTCATTGGTGTGATGAGAAGTTTACACCTGATCATTATGTTCAAAATCATAAGACAAAACAATTATATTCATTAACCACTGAAGAAGAAGAGGGGGAACTAGATGCAGATGAAGAGGAATCTGATTCAGAAATGGATATTGCTCACATATCTGTGAATGCAGTAGCATGAATATCTGACTATAGTACTATGCGCATTTATGGTACTTATGGTAAGATTTTCCTCTATATTTTGGTGGATTCTGGTTTAACTCACGACTTTGTGAGTGACTGATAAATTTAGATGTAAAGTAGAATCTACTGGTTTAACTAGAGTTGTAGTGGATGATAGGATGAAATTAGGCGTTATAGGCAAGATTGAAGAGTTGAACTGGCAGTTTCAGGGAATCAATTTTCTGCTGATTTTATGGTTATTCTTTAGGGGGATGTGACATGGTTCTTGGTTTCCAATGATTACAAATATTAGGAGCTATAACTTACTTTGAAAAATTGAAGATGCAGTTCAAATGGAAAAACAATAAAGAGGTTCTTCATGGTATTAAATAAGGATATTTAAGAGAAGTGAAAGTTAACATGATTAAACTGAATCAGGGGAATGTTCATATCTCTATGTTGTATACAATTAAAGTGAATTCATGGGAAACAATCAACTTACGTTCAATGGGAGTTTCAAATGAACTCATCCAAGAACAACCTGCAATTGAAAATCTTGTCAAACAGCTTGAAGAGATTTTTGCAAAACATGAAATCTTACCTCCATCTAGAGCTAATCACAACCACAAGATACCACTTTAAGAAAGGTCTAATCATATTGATCAACGTCCTTATAGGTGTGAATAAGAAGAATGAGATTGATAAGATGGTTAAAGACCTATTCGATAATGGTACTATACAGAATTATGCATCTCCAATGGTTTTGGTGAAGAAGAAAGATGGGTCTTGGCATTTGTGTGTGGATTGTATGGGGATTAATAACATGACTATTAAATATAGATTTCATATACCTCTAATTGAAGATTTGATGGATGATCTAGGAAGTTCCAAAATCTATTTTAAGATTGATTTGAGAGCTGTTATCACCAAGTTTTTATAAATCCACAAGATTGCATTTAAGACTCACAATTTCCATTATGAGAATTTGGTGATGCCCTTTGATCTTTCCAACGCACCGGCCATATTTTAGCTTCTAATGAATATTATCTTCAGAAGATTCTTACGAATGTTTGTCTTGATATTCTTTGATGACATTCTCATTTATAGTACATCTTTTGAGGAACATGTGAATCATCTATATTAGTTGTTTGAGGCTATGAGGGCCAATCAATTGTTTTCTAAACGTAGTAAATGTGCATTTGCTACCACAAGAGTATAATATATGGGCCATTTTATTAAAGAGAATAACATTTCTATAGATACAAGCAAAATTAAAGTTGTTGCAGAGTGGCCTTATCCTCAAAATGTGAAACAATTTAAAGAATTTCTGGGGTTAGCTGGTTAATATAGGAGGTTTGTGAGAATTTTTGGATCAATAGCTAGATCTCTACCTAATTTACTAAAAAAACGTGTTTATTTGGCTAAGTGATGTAGAACATTCTTTTAAAGCTCTGCAGACAACAATGTGTGAAGCTCTTGTCTAGCATTACCTTTGTTTGACAAACCATTGTGGTAGAAACCGATGCGTGTAGCAATGGCATTGGTGCAGTGGAAATGCAATAGGGTCATCCATTAGCTTACATTAGTAGGAATCTCAAGGTCAAACAATTACATCTATCCATATATGAGAAATAATTATTGGATGTTGTGTTTGCTTTACAGAAAATGAGACACTATTTTCTTATGGGTCACTTTATTAAACTGATCAACGCAATCTCAAATATCTACTAGAAGAATGGCTAAACACACATGTACAACAACAATGGCTTCCTAAGCTACATTAATTTTATTATTAGATATACTATAAGCAAGAGAAGGAGAATTTGGTTGCAAATGCTTTATCTTGAGTTGAAGAGTGTGAAATTTTACACATGATAATGACTGTGTTAGATTGTGATTTGTTACATAGGATACAAGAAGCTTATGAGAGTGATACTCATCTAAAACAACTTATTGAGGTGTTGAAGCAATCTTCTCAATCTCATAAGCATTTTTTGTCTCAAAACATCGTAAGGGGGAAAAGCAAAATTGTGGTTCCTTCTGATGTGAATATCGGAGATCAAATTCTGAAGTGTTTACATTGCTTTGGTATAGATGGAAATTCTGGCAGAGATGTTGCTTTACATTGGGCTAAAAGTTTATTTTACTGGAAGGAATTGACAAAGGACAATCATTCTTTCTTGAGAGGTTTTCAAGTGTAACAGAAATGTGAATATGAGACAATTGCTTCTTCTAGTTTATTAAAATCACTCTCTATCCAAGGAGCAATTTGGACTGAAATTTTCATGGATTTTATTGATGGCTTTGCCCTTGTCATTTGGGAAAAGTGTTATCTTGCTGGTGGTTGATAGATTGAGTAAAGCTGCTTATTTTATGACATTTTCTCACCCTTATTCAGCTTCATAAATAACTTAAGTTTACTTGGATCAAGTGTTAAAGCTACATGGATTTCCTCAATGTATCGTGAGTGACAAAGATTCATATTTGGAGGGAATTATCCTCGTTGCAAAACATATAACTGAAATATTCTTCTGTTTATCATCACCAAAGTGATGGTCAAATGAAGAATTTTAACAAATGTTTAGAGACTAATCTGAGATGTGTGTGTAGTAATAGACCTCATTTGTGGTCCAAGTGGTTACCATTAGCTGAATTTTGGTATACTACCAATTTTCACTCTGCTGCTCAGGCTACACCTTATGAATTGGTCAACGGACAACCACCTCCTATTCATTTACCATATATATCAGGTGAAGCTAATGTTGAAGTTGTGGCTCGTAGCTTGCATGAAAGGAAGAGTATGTTGTTGATCTTGAGATTTCACTTGCTACGTGTCCAACATTTAATGAGACACGTTGCAGACCAACATCGATATGATAGGGAATTTGGTATTGGTAATTATGTTTATGTCCAATTATAGCTTTATAGACAACATTATGTGGTATTAAAACAAAATCATAAGTGTGCTCCTAAGTTTTTTAGCCTTTACAAGGTCATTGATAAATGTGGTAAAGTTGCTTTTAAGTTTCAGTTACCTTTTAATTTGAAGATACACCATGTCTTCAATGTGTCACAACTCAAAATATTGATTGGAGATATTTCATTGTTAATTGCATTGCCTTCCATTCAGCTTGATGCTCTGGTAAAGGAACTTGAATTGATTATAGCCCATAATATGGTTAAGAGGCATAATGCTCCAACTATTTATGGTTCTGATTCAATGAAAAAATATCCTAAGAATCATTCTTTGTGGGAATTTTTGTAATTTTTTGAGAAGATTCTAGACTTTGAACCTTGAAGCCAATGTTATCTAGAAAGGGAGAATTTGATATAAGAATAAATGTATGTGATGTGGTGTAAGAGTGGCACATGTAAGATGGTGAATGGAGTTGTTCGAATTGCGGTTAGAAGGTTGTAACCAAAAGAAGTAGAAGAGAAACAAAGGCTTTTAGCTATACGAGGAGAGTTTTAGCTCATTTTGTAACTATCCTTGACATTTTAATGAAAATTTATCTTCAATCTTTCTTTATACGTCTGAGTTCTTGAGTTCATCAATCTAAGAATTGTTTTTCAATCAAAATTCTTTGTTGGTGAGTTCTTGATTATGTGCTTCTCGGAACATTGGTTCATCTATACTTGTTTGTAGTCTCAACTGTATTTTGTTTGTATCAGATAGCAATGACAATTATATTGTAACTAGATCCATATTGGTTTCATTACGAGATTGTAGGTGATCGTAATTAGAATTGAGACGTTCTAGTCATTTTAATTATTCAAAGCTCATTAACCAGCTAAAATATCCATTGACGCGAACCAACAATCCTCTAAACCATATTTGAATGTCATAAATCCTTACAAACGATGTTGATGAAAGCTTACCAAGAGGAGGAAAAACAGTGGCAACAAAAGTGTCGTAATTGATGATTACATGAAGGGGACTACAACACTCGAATATTCAGGCTATTATAAAAACCAGGTTTGCTAAGAATATGCGCTTCCAAATTGCTAGGAAATCTTTATAAAGGGGACAAACAAATTGGAGACCATGCAATATCGTTCTTTCATAGATTTTTATCAGTTTACAAATATGCTGACTTCGGAGGAACTTCTGTTTGATTGCACGCCTACAATAACAAGTGCTATGAATGAAAAATTAACAAAAGATTTCACAGTTGAGAAAAATAATGTAGCGATTTTATCTATTAGATCTGACAAAGCGTCAAGACTTGATGGTTTCACCGCTCGTTTCTCTCAATCTAGTTGGGATCTCGTTAGACTTGATGTTAATTCTATTGTCATATGGTTCTTTAGAACAAATCACATACGAAAAGCGAACAATGATATCAACATATGCCTAGTACCGCAAATAGATAAATCGATCATATTTTCTAATTATCAGCTCACTAGTTTATGTAATATTTTATATATATGTTTAGTTAATCGATTGAAGATACTTTTGGACTCAATATTTTGAAATCCCAAACTGCACTTATTCTCAATTGTGTGATTACATTTACCATTTTGATTGCAAATGAACTAATGTATTCATTAAAATCTCATAAAAGAGTGTATATGGTAATCAAAATAGATATAGCAAACATATATGTTAATTTTATATGTGAAGTGAATATGATTTTTAATTACATATCTCGGGTTAATTCCATATTTGAAGAGAAGATGGTTTTCAAAAATAGAAATAAAGAAAATGAATACGCTAAAAGGTAAACTTATTGTTTATGAAAAAAAGGTAAACTTATCAAATGTAGGAATACAAAATGTTAGAAAATAACTTACAAGAAAAACACACTCAAACATCCATGAACCAAACAGAGCTGAAAGTCTAATAATTTTATGCAACCTAAGATGATCAAACACCCAATTATCACTACAAGTATCGTCACTTTTACTATAGTGGATTTAATTTCAGCCAACATGTCATCCACCGTTCCAAATATCTATGTTCCAACTTAGTTTGGACCTTGTCACATATTATCTTGTACATCTTTGAGCTATCTAAGGTAACTCCTTCACCTCTTCTTCGAGTCTTGGAATCTTGGAAGTCAAGATTTATTTCTCTTTCAACAATGCATCATCAAGCCACTATATTATCATCAATAAGCTACAAATTCGAACACAAACGAATTAAGTTACAAAATCAAACAAACACAAACTCATCCAATTGTTTTCTTTTTCCCGTTATTGTTTTGTAGAAGCTCAACCAAGTTACTTGTTCTTCTTCACACAAGTTAAAATTTGGCAGCCATATTTAACAAATCATACCACAACTATAACACAAGACCATGAACAATGTCGATTTACCATATCCGTTGCAACATATTCACCTTGAAAGTACTATCGATACATATTGTTCCACAATTTTGATATCTTCACCACAATTTGTTCACTACACCAATATCTCTTAGACACACATATGACTCTTCCTCTTGAACGGTCTAAAGATGATGCACTTTAAAAACTCTAGATACATTGCTCTTGTTGTTCGTGCGCAAAATTGATTTATTCAATGTTCAGCATATCTTCACCTTGATTTATTTACAATTACTCATATTTATTTAACCGAGTTTTGAGTCGGATATAAATTACAGTTTAACTTCTTGGTATTTGTAGACGATGTAACCCATTCAATTCGACTATTAGGTGCATATTAATTTTGATGTTTGAAATCGTATATAAATATTTACGACTTATAAAACAGTGAAAAGTAGGACGATACTTTAAGGTTGTAGATAATAGAGTGATGAGAGTTTATGATTGGAAGAATTTGATATTTACTCTCATAATCATATAGCTGGGGATACAAAAGTGTATATAATAAAGATATTTCTTAAATTAGAATATACACAAATCTCTATAATATTATTAACAAATATTCTCATTAATGTTATAGATCTTCTAGATCCTTCTATACGCCCCCCTCAAGCTCATGGTGGTGATGGAGAAAAATGGAATCAACGCCTTGAGATTGAAGAATAAAGATCAAGGATGCTGCTTTTTTTTGTAAGTAAACTAACGACTTGGAACCAAAAAGCACATTTGGTGAAGGAGAATATACCGGAGATGGCTTGCAAAAAAAAAAAGAAAAAATATATATTTTTAATTTGGATGAAACGTGGTTTTGTTTTTCTTTTCATTTTTTAAAAAGAGTACCAAAAAGAAGAAATATAAAATCTTCAAAAAGAATAACAAAAGAGAGAATTATGAAAACAAAAAAGTGACGTATGTTTTTTTTTTTAGAAGAGAAAACATAGAAAGCTTGTAAGTGGTGTTGAAAACATCTAGCTTTCGAAGCTTATAGCTTGGATTCATAGGCATATTGTATGCTTGAATTTGGAAGCACTTGGCTTAGATTCAGAGGTCTATGATAGACTTGAATTGTAGAAGCTCGATGACTTAAGATTCAGAGTTTCATGATGAACTTGAATTATTGGAAGCACTTGGCTTAAAAGAAAACGAAATAAAAAGAGTTTGATCGTTAGATCGAAACCCGGGAGCAAACCTGCTCTTATACCATAATAGAGTGATCAGAGTTTATGATTGGAAGAATTTGATATTTACTCTCATAATCATATAGCTAAGGATACACAAGAATATATATAAAGATATTTTTTTTTTCACCATTTGGGCCACAACAGGCCGACCCAATAGCCAGTTCCTGCATAATGATATTACTCGGTTTTAACGCTTTATAGTAAGCATTTATGCTTTCTATTTAACATT
>OVBE01014336.1:0-12134 GCA_900406425.1 Iberis pinnata | reverse complement strand
CTTATTAGCAAATGTAACATTCATTGTTGATGGTGAGTGTAGGCCTATACATTAGAACAAAGATGATGTTAATTATGCTGTTTCTCCTTTTAATGCAATAGAGCAACGACTTTCACACTTATTTTGACGCCTCTTGCAAATACCTTGTGTAATCGTTGACCTTTTCTTTTTGAATAGAAACAAAAGAACTGCTATAACAATGACAATGGCTGCAAAAGAAACTGATATAACAATTGGCACAAGAAATTTCTTCTTATGTTGTTTACTACACGAATCGGTGGCACAAAGCCTTGGGTTTCCTTCAACACTACAATAAGACAATGGTTGTTAGCCACATTAAATGCAGAAAAGAGAGATAGGTAATAAGTTAATAACTATAAAAAGTTGAGGAAAGTTTCTTACAAAAGCTCTAATCCTTCTCTTTGAAGAGCTTGAGGAATTGAACCGTCAAGATTGTTCCCTGTTAAGTTTCTGTTAAAGAATGACAATGATCTAATGTAAGAATCTGAAAAGGGTTATAGAATGTATGTTGAGAGGAACTTACATGACCAATAATGATTTCATCTTGCCTAGAAACTCCGGCACTCCTCCAGTCAAGTTATTATTTGACAAGTCCCTAAATATAGAAATATTACATTCACATTATTAACAATATATAATCATATTTACTATAAGGAGTGGTAATACTTACAGTTTTTGTAGTTGCGTAAGACTTTCAATAGCAGCTGCTATGGTTCCATTTAAACGACTTGAAGACAAGTTTCTAGTGAAACATTCAAAGTATTAATACATATTTACTACTTTCTTTGTTTTTGAATGAGTGTCATTTCAACTTTTTCACACAGAGTAAGAACTCTATGTTTTCCGTAAAAATGACATTGTTATTGTTATTTTTTGTCCATCCATTTAAATAACATTAAATATTTCAAATCAACCAAGGGAAACAGTTATTCTATTGGTCTCAAAAGTCAAACTCATTTAATTTTTGCATTCAAATTCTAAAATGATACTATTTTGTAACAAAAAATAGAGGACTATAGGTTTCTTTGAAAAGCATGTGAGCTAAATTTTTGACTTACAAGGTAGTTATTCTTGGTGGCACGGACATAACCGTGGTGCTACAATCTAAACCATCCCATCTAAGCTGTTGAGGAACGCATGGATCACCCTGCCAGTTGATTCTATTTCTACTTAATGCATACGTGGCCGTAATACTTTTAATAGCACCAACTGTAAAAAGAAATTGTAAAATTTCATAAAATAGCACACAAAACAATATTTGTTTCTACAATTATAATAAAAAATTATTGTAGAACCATCATCAAAATTATTTTCCTTCAAAACACTACAACTACTTAAAATGAATTTCGAGTTTAAAACTTAATATTATTTTTCTTGTATTTTTGTTTATAGGGAACTTTGAGGAAATAAATCTTATAGTAGTTTTTCTTCTTCTAGAAAACCTAACAAATGGTTTGAGTATTGTTCTAAATTTATTTTGATGTCCTGCGTTATTCTAGTGTTGGAGCTGGACCTATGCATATACAAACAATACATACACATTGAGCCTCATAATTTTTGTGGATTTCATAATTTTCAGAAAAAAAATGAAACTGTGAATGAATTTGTGGAAGAAAATACAAAGGAGATAATATTAATAAACATTAAATCATTGTCAGTATTGAGAATTTGTATTTTTGTTAACTCATATATTTTTAAGTATTTTATTCTCATTTTATTTCGTTAGGTCTCATATTTTCATTCTGGCCTCAAGTTTCTCACGTCCAAATCTGTCTAATTGGATATAATTTGTTTCTTTACAAGCATAAAAAGAAGCGTATACCTTTACATAGAAAGGAAAGTCACATACCGTCGTTTTCATCTGTTTCAGACTGCGGAAACTGAATAATTGTGTAAACTTCAAAAGCATTAATCATAGGTGGAAGAGTTGATCTATTAGTTCGTATCAGTTGTAAAGTGCATTCACCTTCTTCGCAAGTATCCGATGATGTGCTGTATATAGTAATTATTGTTGGAACTAGAGGACCATAATGAAGTTTTCCATTCAATACCAAATTGAATTCCCTTGTCTCATTTGCCTGAAACTCTTGGATCTCAGCAAAGTGTGAGTACAAGTAATATTGGTTATTATGATTTTTTGAACTCCATTTAATCGTTAATGGCGCACTGGTATTAGCAGACATGGCAGCATTTTTTAGTGCATCTTTCGGTGGGACATAAATGTTGTTGTTTTTTACTTGTATAGCAGTGGAAATCTGTATCCATTCCTTCATGAAAAATGGTTCCCATATCCGATCATAGATATCTTTCTCGTACCTGTGGATGTCAAACACTAATGTTATTCTGACAAAAATATCACAAACTTTAGAATCAAGTTTTAATGATTTTCAATTTAAGGTTTTGAATTTGGGTTCACTAATTAGATTTTAGTCTTTAGCTTTGGAGATGTTAATGTTAGGCATGGGCGAGAGTTAAAACTTACATCATGATATCCCAAAACATCTTTATTATTATTTATTTTAGTAGTCATTATAATTTAATTGATATTATCTGTATGGGTTTTAATAGTTTTGAGACTTTTATGATTTTATTGTAAATAGCTATTAGGTCTAATGTATTATTAAAACTTTATTAATTAATAAAATAATGTTAGCTCGTAAAGAGGTTTTTATAAACCACCATGAAGAGAATTCACAAACCTGTAGTTTTTATGGTATTCTCAGAATCAACGGATATCTAATTTTATATTTCCGCTTCATCACCTCACACAATAGTTATCCAAAATAGATGAATAACATCATGTTTTATTTAAAGGTATCTTGTTATAATGTGATGTTAATGTTTGAAACCTCTTTCTCATAGCCCTTTTAGGTCTCTTTTATCAGACAAAACACTCCAACTCAAGAAGAGGGTTCAAAAGATGGGCCACAAAATTTTCAGAATGCAGCCCAACACTCGTCGAAGCCCATTTGTGTCTCTGAGAAAGTTCCCACGAAGCTTCATTCTGCAACAAAGCACAACGGTCAAAAACAGAGAAGAATGTGTGACTCGCCAGCTCACGCATCACGACAACAAAACCGTTTTGCAGTCTTTGGATCATGCGCCGTCGAATGTAATTAGGGCACAGCTGTCCCGTTGTTTCTTTCCTTCTTGGGTTTCATATATAAGCTATATCGAGCTCTCTGTAATCTTTAACTTTGATGAGAATGAAATATTGAATCTTTAATCTTGTTTTCTAAAGCTCACTTGAGCACGTTTTGATTACACTTTCAGCAATTCAGTGAGGACAAAAATCATGTAAGGGTATTGTGTTCTTTTCAACTTGATATTGAGAAGCCTACAAGGTATCACGAGACATGGTCGAAAGAAGGAGTATTTTGGACATCATGTTTCTCGATACGCTCAAGTGAATGGGTATTGATAAGGC
This sequence comes from Iberis pinnata, assembly GCA_900406425.1. Lineage (NCBI taxonomy): Eukaryota > Viridiplantae > Streptophyta > Magnoliopsida > Brassicales > Brassicaceae > Iberis > Iberis pinnata. Next base: position 8,686 of record OVBE01014336.1, on the reverse strand, counting down.
CTAGGTGAAAGGTTAGCATGCACCTCTTACATGGTTTACTAGAAAGATTGAAATGACGTTAGAATTAGTTAGACTTCTAGTTCGGCGTGAACATTACAAATTCTTGTTAATTTCACCGTGGTGGAAAATCCTACCGTTTACAACGTAGACATATTACTATGCGGCTTCACAATATAAAATGTCTCGTCCACTCATCACCAATATGTGAAGTTGCTATCGAATATGGTGTGGGTATACTCCATGGTAGCTAAAAAAATCTCGTCTTTGCTATATAAGTGGGCTCAAGTCCAGAACAATTATATTGCTTTGGTCATAAGGCGATTCTAAAGGGGATAAAGTGTAAATTTCTTCTCCTTATGAATAGAAACGGAAGTGAAATTCTGCAATCTAAAATTTGTAGACCTCGACTAACAAAAAATTAGGAAGTACACGATCAAAGTGTAGAGGGGCTTGTACCTTCTTAAAAATTAAAATCGAGTCATGGGTTTTAGGCTTTTAGCTATGAATCAGGTTGCGAAAAAAGCTTCAAGCTTAAGGGGGAGAATGATGAGATAAGCTTGAAAGTAACTTTAGGATCAAGCAAAGAATATTTTCTATTTGTGTTTAGATAAGATAAGTTTAGGAGATTATCAAGTATATTTTAGGAGTAATCTAGAATATATTTAGGAGTAATCTAATCTTGTATGTAATCGAATAACGAATAGGAAAACAGAAACTATATAAGGAGATGCTGAGTTGTGGTATAACTTATTATGAGAGTTTATGAGATTTGAGAGATTTAGATTTTGAGAGAGTTTCCTAAATCTAATAAAGAAGAGTTATTTCTTTATATATAAGTCTCAATTGATTTTCATTTAATCGACTTAATGGCTCGAATCACAGAGCAATGATAATAAAAGAAATTCTATAATGTAAACTCTTAAGAAAGGATCAAGAACAAAAAATAGGACCACGTAGTAAACCAAGTTACCCTGACCAGTTCAGATCATTATGATTCAGGCAAATTCGTGAAGAAAGGTGACATGAAAACTGTGTCAAGCCAGCACATTAGAGATATGGTATCATCCCACTATTAAGCATTGAAGGGTTAATGTGAGTCAAACAAAGCCCACTGGACGGGATTTCAACGATGTTCTCTCGATTCACCGTGAATTGATGCTCTTTAACCCGCGGGACGAATAGAGCATAGTGGACATGGTTGTCAAGGAGCTTTGTATGCCCACTGTGAAAGACCAAAATTCAGCGCACGCCAAACATATCCTAGTGGATAGGACTGTTAACAACGCTTTCTCGGTCCACCGTAAAGGACTGAAGTACAGCGTGTGCCAAATAAATCCTAGTTGATAGAACTGTCAATGGCGTCTGTTAGTTTACTATAATAGGAGAAATCAACGTGGATCATACTGTCTTCCAAGGAGAATGCGGCGCTTAAATGGAAAATCCATCATTACAAAGAAATAATTCAAATGGTCATAATGGCGGAACAGTTTATTAAATATCATTAAAGACAAGGTCAAGAAGATAAGCATGGAGGTGGGTATAAAGATATCAGACAAAACACTCCAACTCAAGAAGAGGGTTCAAAGGATGGGCCACAAAATTTTCAGAATGCAGCCCAACACTCGTCGAAGCCCATTTGTGTTCTCTGAGCTGGCGAGTCACACATTCTTCTCTGTTTTTGACCGTTGTGCTCTGTTGCAGAGTGAAGCTTCGTGGGAACTTTCTCAGAGACACAAATAGGCTTCGACGAGTGTTGGGCTACATTCTAAAAATTTTGTGGCCCATCCTTTGAACCCTCTTCTTGAGTTGGAGTGTTTTGTCTGATAATTGCATGCAATCAGATTACAACGATTCTGAAGGCTGTCTTGTGTACCTTAAGGTATGATTTTCTCTCATAAATGGAAAGTCTCGACTTTTTAGTATCCCTTATCCATGCCTCTACCTATGCCACTTGAAAGGAATCTCCTATGTTTTTGTGATTACGATGTCAATTTTAGAGGTCGCACTAGTAACCATGTGAATTCTCAAAGATAAGCTATGTGTTTGCCATGTCAATTGACAGGTGCAGCATCTTGTAGTCCCCTACTCACCGATTAAGAGGGAGTCTGACTACGTGGTGCAAAAATCTTATGGTGTTTTGTCCTCCATTCTTCCCCTTGGAGTCCTTGTTGATCCCCATAGGGGCTATCGTCCCCACGAACAAGAGAGGATACGGGTGTACGTGTCTTGAGTTCCCTCAAAGCTATGAAGAGGGGCTCTATCGTCCCCACGAACAAGAGAGGAATCTTCTGAACCCCATGGGACACCTCTAACTCAGTTTAGACATTAATCAGAGTTACTAACTGGATCGTCATGCGCTCCTCGTGAGTTTTAAAGCATGTAGCCCTTGTATCATTAATTTATCTTTTTCCTTTTGGTGGAAACCACCAAATTTGTGAGAAAAACCTTTACTTATGTGCGAAAGAATCCACGACATGATCATCTCCTGGTCATTTCATTTCTTTAACAGGTAGAATTGACTTCTTCGAAATATTGTCCCTTTCCCACAAGCCGCGCTATTATTTGAGATTGGGTAAAAATATATTTTTTTGGCACAACTTATATTCATTCAATACTAAATAATTTCTCAAAAGGGAATACAAACGGTTGCACTACATCGGACTAGTCCAAATGGGCAATCCAAATAGTTAAAGGTAATCAAACGACTCAAGTTTGAAAAACAAAAGACAGATAATAAAGACATAGCTTTATATGAAGTTAGGAGTAAGATGAGGCAACTTAATGCGGTTGGACACTTGAACGATTTGACGTTTCCTGCTTCTTCCTCGACTAACTTAGAAGACGTCACCGTATGTCGTGACTTGATCAAATATTGTTCTTCAAGAACGGTTCTGAGGCCGATTGCTAGTGGCAATGCCTTCAAATTTCTAGAGACTGAAACTTCTGGATAGAAACTCCCTAAACATAAGGAGTAATGAAGTAGTCGATGGTTTGGGAAACCAAATCGCACCATAAACATCTCAATCTTTAAATTAAAGCCAAGATTTACCTGATGATTGTTCTCCAACTGAATCAAGGAGGGTCCGCGCCTAGCAATGAGGACAACAAGAGATGGTGAGTCTTGCAGGGGCGGGGGAGCTTGGTGAGGCAAGGGTAAGTGGCTGACAAAAAGATTTGGGGACCCGAGATGTTCCAAAACGTCTTCTTCTTGAAACCAAGATGAAGACTTACCGTGTACCTAAACTATGATCTTACCATAGAGAATTTTTGATATAGGAACACACCGCGTACAGTAGGAGAACGATCGGCACAGCACCAGCGGCAGAAAACTGCCGCTTTACCAATGAAGAAATCCAAATCGAAACTACCAAATACACTATCCCGAGACCACATGGTAGGGCATCAACAAGATGGAGTTGAGAAGATTTACCCGGGCTGAGACATCTACGATTGGCGCAGCACCAACGGTGATAGTCCACTTTACCGGTGAAGAAGTCCAAACCGCATACTGTAAAAGAAGAAAGGATAGTTAGGTGAGGCTGTCGTGGATACGGAACAGAAGGAGAAATCCCCACCGCCGGAAAATACAGCGGCACTGGCAAGGTTAAGGGGGTGAGGCAGTTTTGCATAGGAGAGAAGGTCACGACAGTGGTAGGGAAAAGAGAGTGGGCTTGAAAAGACGCAAGAGATCTGGTGAAACAGAGATCCAACAGAAAGATATAGCGACGACTTTGATCACTGAACATGGCGCACCGGCATAGTTAGGAGATCTCGATCGACAATAGAGAAAAATAAAACGCAGACGAGACAAAATACCAGTAGAGAAGACAAAAAAAACAAGAGACGGAAGAGAGACGGCGATGCTGGCAGGATTCGCCGCCACCAGCGTCGAACAGAGGCATCTCCAACGTGCTTTGGAATATGTGCCTGAGAGCTTCTCAAAACACGGCTAGGACGAACTATTACTTCAGTTAAACCAATAGTTAAGACTCAAAAACTTTGGGTAAGAGTATTTCAATTACCCATTTTGATAGTTAAAACTATTACTAGTTTTTATATTTTAACAATATATAAAAACTAGTAGAATTTTTAAAAATATTAATTATATTTGATGTCATATTAATTTTATTTTAACTAACTAACCATGTCAATCAATTTTATTATGATTAGGCATTTCGGTTTACACTCGGTTACAGTTCGGTTTTTCAGTTTTCTGGTTTTTGCAGTTTTGTGAAAACTAAAACCACAACAACCGTAAGAAAAATCAGCTTACTTCAGTTTGGTTTCAGTTTCAGTTATATGTAATATATAAGGTATTACAACCAATACTAAATAAAATGTACATATGAAATTAATAAAAATGTAAAAATTTCAAAACAAAATATGAATATCCAAATCAAATATATTTAAATTTAAGCTATATTAAAAAAATTTTTGAGAAAAACTTATATATCGTCATCAATTGTTAAAAATGCTTGAACAAAATAAAAAGAATCATAAATATATATGTTGTGTATGTGAACTAAAATGATTATTTCTTACATTATAATTCTAACTAACTTTTTATATACTTAATTCGTAATATATATGTATGTATATAGTTAACTTAAAAACCAAATAATAACGGTTTTTTAACCGATTACCGAAATATTTTTATTACCCTAACCTAAATGGTTTTTAAGTAAAATCAAAACTGAACCAAATCACTTAATTACGGTTCAGTTTAGTTTTTTCGGTTACTGTTTTTTTTACCCATGCCTAATTTTTATAATTAATTTAAATAAAAGATAATGAACTAAAGAATAAAATATTTTATTGTAAATTTTGTTTGTGTTCGGGTATTCAATGAGTTTTAACACCTGCACCTACCCTTATCCGATTCTTAAACACTAATACTCGACCCATACCATACTGTTACTACTAATTTGACATATCTAATCTACCTGTTTGATCATTATCGACCACTAACTAATCTGTTACTAGGGTATTAATGTTTAGTTTTAGCTTAATTACATTTTTAGTTTTGACCCTATTTTAAAATTTTGGTATTTTTGGAGTTAAAACTAAAAATAATGTTATCTTTTGAGAATTCCCTAAAATAAAACTATATATTTTCAAGGATTCTACAACAAAGAGGGGATGATGTTACAAAGGTCAAGGTCATGTTTATGCTCGTGCTTAATTTATACAGAAATTTGGCAGACACATATATCAAAACGAGCAGAAAGAAAGGAATAGTGTTGAGTTACCGTATGTTAGATCCTGAGTTGTTAAAGTATCTACGGAAGAAAAGACGGAGAGAGCCAGAATCAGTGATATATATATCATCTCCCAATGGCCGTAGTTCCAAAGATGATATAAGTGGTGTAGTGGTGCCATTCTTAACTAAACATAACTGCAATGAGTCTGATGTTGGGATGTGTATGATCTCTTCCCGTGTACCATTCACTCCTCGTAGATCTACTTTTGCCCATGGATTAGGTCCAAGATGAAGATCAAACATCGGAGCATTGTCAAGACCATCATAATTTCCATACACAAAGGAAGCTGTTATCAAATATTTACGTCCCTTCTCCACACTCATATTGTAGCAGTTGCGTATTCCATCTGGAAAATATCTCAACGTTTGGTATTGTTTCATGAAGTTCCCTGGATTTTCTCCGATTCGACCAGTTTTTCCACTCTGTATGAATTTTTCGTCTGAAGAGAACCACAGTCCAGTATCATTCTCTTTATAAGGAGACGGTTCTTTTTCAGGTAACCCGCAATCCAAACTGATGAACCCTATTAAGTCATAACAAATCATTAGATTTTGCATCCAGGTACAAAAACGAGTGCGTCTAAGTGTTAAAAATGTTAAGAAGTAGGGACTAAGATGGGTATAGAGAACAAATAAGACTTCTAATACCCTTTTGGTCTTGAGGTTGAACAATATGGATGATAGCCAAAGTTATTAGCACCAAAAAAGCCCCACGACAACTCTCCATTTTTTCCCCAAGAAATCATTAGCTATGCTCTTGAAGATAAATAGCAAACTAATAAGTAACCCCTAATTCATTTACTAAGAGAGAGAATTTGACAAGTCAATGGTGAAATTGAATAAACGTGTTTTCCGGAGATCCACCAACGGAACAAGATAGGAGTTAAGAAGACAACGATGTTTCAACATCGCTATTGTAAACTTACTAACGAATTTATGAAGCAGACCCAGAAGAAGTGTTACATCAAAGAAAGTTCAGTTGGTTAAAGAAAAGTCCGTAATGGAGTCTGAATGTTACTTCTAACTAATTTGTGAGCCTTTTATTTCTAGTTTAATTAGTTGATTAGACTAATTATTTCGCTTAAGACTATAGGTAAGTGAATAGTGTTCCAACATCACTACCAATTTGAGCAAACTGGTCAAAATCAAACATCTCACGTTAGAAGATTAATTAAAAGTTGGCTAATATATAAAATAGTCAAATTTTTAATTAGTATGAAGCTTTTTGAACCGGTATCCAATAAAAAAATCATGCGGACCTTTGTGGTTTAATGCGGACAATACTATACTAATAAACTATTGTTGGGCCAAGGTTTAGCACCTATTAAGGGTCTTACCTAAAATTAGATCTAATTCTGTGAAAGGCCCATTAATCGCATGTGTCGATCGACCAGGTGGTGACACCTGTCAAAATCACTGTTCACCGCACTATAATCTAATGTGAATTAGTATAAATAGGAGATGTGGTGGGTCGGAAAAATAGTGAGAAACGGTGAGGAGATAGAAATAAGGGAATCGCCGGGATCGACGAAGTGAAAAGGCAATAAGATTGACGAAGTAAAGAAAACAATAAATATACAAAGTACCACGTCTACAATAGGCTCGACTACTAAAATTAAATTGACTTTAAACAATGCCGGTTAAACATTTGGCGTCGTCAGTGGGGACAGATAAGTTGAGGGTTCAGACGACGGACTGATGGCTAAAAATAACGAAGGCATACCTGACGAGATAGTCGAAGTACAATCTCAAGCGAAAACTCGTCAAGCAGAAACCAACCATTTGATCATTCAACGTCTCGATGATCAAGCCAGAGAAGCGAGTGAATTTCGAGCTCGATTCGAAGCGGAATTCACATATGGTGATAGAAGAGTTCGTCTGGACAACCTCAACAACATTCTCTTTGGGACACCTAGTGTAACACCACGGACCACTCCGACTGGACCAAATGACAAAACACCAAAACCAAATGTGGAATCCCAGACTAGTCAAGATGAAATTGCTGCTTTGAAAGAGCAGATACGCGAGATGGGTTCACAAGTGCACCGAGCTATAAGTTCAGCCCCTGAGATTGAGCGCGTCGTTGAGGAAACTCAACAAACTCCATTTACTAAGCAGATAACTGACACGCATATCAACCAAGTCACTAGAATTAAGCTCTCATTGTACGAAGGGAATAGTGACCCTAGTCATCATCTCACCGCGTTCACAATAGCTATGGGACGCACTCGTTTCAATTCGGCTGAAAAGGATGCTAGATACTGTCAATTCTTCGTTGNATCAATTATTCGTCAAGAATCTTGGTGGAGATGCACTGACCTGGTTCTCGCGCCTTCCATCGGGAAGCATTAGTAGTTTCCAGCAGTTGTCTACAGCCTTTTTGAAGCATTATTCAATCTTCATTGAAAAGAAGGCTTCGACAGCTGACCTATGGACGTTGGCCGAGGGATGTCGAGAGCCTCTGCGAATCTTCATCGAAAGGTTCAAGAGAATAGCATCCCGGCTAACTATTCCATATGAAGCGGCAATCGCAGCTGTGCGAAATTCTTTATGGTACGAATCAAGGTTTTGCGAGGAGCTCGTCTTAAACCAACCTCAGACGTTGGAAGACGCCCTTCATCGTGCGAGTTGTTTCATTGAAGCAGAAGAGGAGAGGGCTAAGATGGTAAAAATTCATGGGAAAGAACGTCAGAACCACAAGGAGAAGGATGAGTATAGGGAGCCCCGACTACATTATCCTAAGTCCTTTGAGAAGAAGAAGGATGTGATCCACTATGTTCAGGGTAAGGGAAGTCAGACACAAGCCACGTCTAGGAAGGTCGACGGGAACCTGAAATCTTTTTATGAATTTCATGGACGGTCTGGGCACAGTACTAATGAGTGTCGACACCTAAAAAATATGGTGCTTAAACAGTATAGTTCCTCAACGCCGAGGCAAGCGGCCTCGTGGGCTAGACAGCGAGGTGGTTTCGGTCGCGGTGGTTTCAGACAGGGTATGACAAATGACCGCTCTAATGTTGCCAAAAGGAATTTTCAGAGGCCCCCAATTGACCAGGATATGGAACCACCAAAACGAGATAGAGAAAATACAGACGATGAGGTACAACCTATTGATAGGCTTAGAATTTAATCCTAAAACTAATGCTGCAGAGAACAGATCACAGTAGCACAGTATAGGGTATCGAACCACAGAGACCAAAGTACACGATCAGTTAATAAGTCGAAAATGGCTAAAGTGAGAAATAAAGATTGTTTGTAACGAATCAAAAAGCGGTAATTTAAAAACGGTTTAAACTTAATAATAAAAACGTCAGGCAATAGGGAAATCCGTAGGTATCCAGGTTTAAAGTCAAGTTAACATGGAGGATCTTAGATTGAAAATAGTTCTCAACATAAAAGACGAATGCAGTTTAATCTCCTCCCGGA
>OVBE01014335.1:0-12134 GCA_900406425.1 Iberis pinnata | reverse complement strand
TATATATATATATATATATATATATATTTGTTATTAAAAAAATTAATGGCCCAAAACTTAAAAATGAAATATTGGCCCAAAACTAAAAAGTGAAATATTGACTTTTTTATAAAAAAAAAATTTTGTTTCAAGCCCCAAAAATTTAAAAGCTGGCCTTGGACCAGATAGTTTGCACTTGTACGGCAAATGATTATGTTTGATATTTAGTTTAGTGAGAAGACAATGGAGAAGATAACAATTAAATAGACTTGGTCTTAAAATTTTAAAAATCGGAATTTAAAATAAAAATTATTGTTCTTTTGCATAAACTTTAGAAAATGGAATGCTTCTTAATCTAAAATTTTGAAAACGAAAAACAAATAGATTAAAAACTAGTATTTGGACTCAAGACCAATGTTACCACTAGCGAATTTGCTCTTCCTCCACAATCATTTCTTTTTGTTTATTACAAAATTGCTATCTCAATATACTAACCAAACCTCGGAAATGTATTAGAAAACTCGTTTTGAATCAATTTACAACAATAAAATAAGAGAAATTTAGTTAGATTGAGATGGTAGTATATTATTGTTGTTTTTTCAAAATACATTTTATTATCATGACAATTCTGAATATTAATATATGAATGGTGAATAGTGATGAGTATTAAATTGTGAATGATACATAGTTACCAAATAATAAATAGTTATTTGTATATTATGACTAATGAATAGTTTATACGAATAATGAATACTATGAGTTATGAAAAATTGTCTTGGTCATCTATCAAGTGAGGTAGTATCATTCATCAACAGAGGGTTTTGTTGCTTGGTCGTTTGTTTCTCGTCTTTCTTTTGGAGCTTTGCTTTGAGTGAGTATTTTCATTTTTAGAGTCAATAGTGTCTTTTCGTCTTGGCGTCTCTGTCGTTATCTCGCCTAGCCCTTTCTCTAATTTTTCGCTTGTTGTTTTTTTTCTTATGCTATTTCGTTGTACTTCTTTTGGTCTTCGTGTACTCAGACGTTGTCTCCCGAATTACGATAGTCAAAATTTGTGGGTTTTAATGTATTTCGTGTTTTGTAAACTTATTGTTTATTATTAATATTAAAGACGACAAAAATGATGAAAAACTACATATTCTCTGAATTAATAAATTTAAAACTACCTTATTTATAACAAACAAAACTAAAAATACCCAATTTACTAAAATTTCTAAAATGAAATAATGATCTTAGGAGTCATACTCATACAAATATGAACATTTATTGGTGTGTGGGAGATTGAATTATTTTTATAACGAAGTTGAGATAATCACTTCATTGTTACCGTCAATTTATAAAACTTTTACTGTTTTACATTGATCAAATATGCTCCACAAGAAATCAATCACTCGTTTCAATTTTCGGTAAAAATAACCTTTTTTTTGTTAAGAATGAGATTTGAGCAAAAGAAATGAATTCATTGTATTCAAGATGATGATCAAAAACAGAGTTCTTTAGTCTTTATACAAGCTGATTAAGTCGTTAATAACCGTTAAGGAAATTAACAACATTAACTAACCATACCAACTAAACCATACTAAACCAAAGATAACCGGTCTCTAATACNNNCCCCCCCCCCCCCCCCCTCAAGACTGAATCTGCTGAAATTAAGCATGATACATGCTTGACAAAGACATTCTATTAAGCAAGGATCGAAAAGGACCACGATGTAATGGTTTGGTTAGTATGTTAGCTAGTTGGTTCCTTGTAGAAACATGGATTGTCTTAAAAAAACCATACTTCACATGATCCCGAACTGTGTGACAATATTTTTCTACATGTTTTGTCCGTTCATGAAAAACTGGATTAGTTGCTAAGTGAATCGCATATTTGCTATCACAAAACAACTTGGCTGGACCAACTATCTCGGCATGAAGATCAAGTAGCAAATGATTCAACCAGACAAGTTCACAAGAAGCAAGTGAAAGACTCCTATACTCTGCTTCTGCACTACTTCGGCTCACAACACTCTGCTTCTTGGATTACCAAGAGATCAAGGACTTACCAAGATACATACAATTGCCAGAAACTGATCATCTTGTGTCTTTATAAGCAGCTCAATCAGCTTCTGCAAAGCCATTCAAGCACACTTCTGAATCTGTATAAAACATAAGACCTTGTCCTGGATTTGCTTTGATGTATCTCAAGACTTTATGTGCAGCTTGTAAGTGAATATTTGTTGGTGCTGAAAGAAATTGACTCAAATTGTTTACATCATAAGTGATATCCCGACGTGTGATGGTGAGGTACTGCAAACGACCAATTAATTCCATGTATGGTGTGGAACTTGACAGAGGTTGGCCAAAAGTAGCAGTAAGATGTATAGTTGGATCCATAGGTACAGAAGATGGTTTTCAGCATAGGAGACCAGTATCTTCAAGAAGAGAAAGAGCATACTTGCGTTGAGAAACTGAAATGCCCTTTGAAGATCTAGCTATTTCCAATCCCAAAAAGAATCTAGCTGGACCAAGATCCTTGTTTTTGAAAGCTGCAGAGAGTATGTCCTTTAATTCTTGAACAACAGCATCATCATTACTTGCAATCAAGATGTCATCAACATATAACAAGAATGCCACTTGTGAATGTGATGAAGATTTCACAAAAAGAGTATTGTCAACTGAGGAATGTTGATAGCCTAATTCTAAAAGGACATATGACAATTTATGATACTATTGTCTAGAAGCCTGTTTCAGGACATAAAGGGACTTCCTGAGTCTGCAGACTGGATTGTTTGGCAAAGTAACAGATTCTGAGGGTGTGTATCCTTGAGGAAGACTCATGTAAATCTCATCTTCTTAATCACCATGTAAAAAAGCATTAATCACATCCATTTGAGTCAATTTCCAGTAATTGATGACAACTAGTCGAAGTAAAAGCTTCACAATGGTTAGCTTAACAACAAGTGAAAAAGTATCAATGTAATCTACACCTTCTTTTTGTGTGTACCCTTTTGCCACTAAACGTGCCTTGTAACGTTCTATGGAACCATCAACTTTATATTTGATTTAAAAAACCCATTTACAACTAATTACATTCTTACCATCTGGTAAAGATTCAATTGTCCAAGTACCATTATCCTCCAGAGCCTGCAATCCTGTCCCACAAGCCTTTTTCCATTCATTAGAGAGCATGACCTGTTTAAAAGAAGTTAGTTCTGTTTCTAGGGAAAAAGAGAGGACATGTGAATGAAAAAGTGGTGTTAATCGGTCATAATAGAGAACAGAAGATATAGGATAAGGTGTTGTATGATTAGAGGTGGTAGGAAATTGTGGAGAAGCAACATTATGCAACAATGAACAATGATAGTCAGATAAGTAACTTGGAGTTTTCATATGTCGTCTAGGTCTACCAATCAAAGAAGACATTGGTCCAGTACGTGTAGTGATTGTATCTGAAATATCTGCAGTACTAGAGGTGGTATTAGATGCACTGGACACAGTTCCTCTTTCCTCTGAACTAACAGATTCTAGCTCATGTAAATTAGTTGAAACAGAAATAAGAACATTTTTGTTTGTATCTAAACCAGCTAAACCATCATCATGTAATAAGTGCAAAGGATAAGGTAAAGGAAAAATACTATCTAGAAAAATATCAGTACTTATTGCATCATATTTATGAAAAGGGAACTCATTTTCATGAAAAACAATGTTTCTGGTTATAGAAATAGCATGAGATTTTAAGTCAAGAACTTTGTATCCTTTATAACCATGCGGATAACCAAGAAACACACAAGGTTTAGCTCTACGAGTAGACTTATTCCTATTCTTTAGTAATGTGGAAACATAACAAAGACATCCAAAAGATCTTAAAATGTTATAATCTGGTAAATTTCATGTGAGCTTCTCAAAAGGGGACTTATTATCAAGCAATGGAGAAGGTAATCTATTGATTAAGTAAACAGAAGTCAAAACACAATCACTCCAATAAGGTAAAGACACATTTGATTGAAACATGAGAGATCTAGCCACATTTAACAAGTGTTGATGCTTATGTTCTACAACCGAGTTCTGTTGGGGGGTATATGCACAGGAAAAATAATGAACCATGCCATGATCAATAACTAATTGAGTAAAACCTAATTCTGGTGCATTATCACTCCTAATTGCTTTAACAGATTTATTATATTGAACTTTAACATACTGAAGAAAAGAAGGAAAGATAGCAAGAACATCACTTATATTCTTTAGCATATAAACCCATGTATGTCTAGTACAATCATCTACTAAAGTGAAAAAATATTTGTAACCATCAACAGACTCAACATGAAAAGGACCTCATACATCAATATGAATCAAATCAAAAGGAGTAGAAGAAATGTTATTATGAGTTGGAAAAGCCAGCCTTTTTCTATTTAGCTAAAGGACAAATTGTACAATGAGACTCAATGATACTAATATCATTCAAAGACAAAAGATGAGACACATGTTGAAGCTTAGATAATGAAGGATATCCCAACCTTTGATTCCAAAATTGGTTATTAACTACCACAAAAGCACATAATTTTTCTTCAGGAATGGATGTAGAAAGGGATTCATTCTGAAGAATGTATAGATTTTGAAACAGCTTACCCCTCCCAATCATCAAACCCTGAGAAAGTTCTTGTATAAAGCAACCAAATGAATAAAAGTGAACACCACAATTCAAAGTTTGAGTAATGCTACTAATACTAATCAATTTGAAGCAAAAATCTGGAACATGCAATACATTGTATAAAACCAAAGATGAGGAAATGGGAACTGTGCCAGTATATGTGATTGGCACTCTAGTACCATTAGGCAATGATATTGTGATATGAAAAATTGGAACTATGTCTATAAACATTGATAAATCTGAACATACATGACTTGAGGCTCCATTGTCAATTATCCAACTATTATAAGGCAATGATTGTTGTAAAGATGTAAAAAAATGATCTTTAAAATAAAATTTGTCACTGTTATAAGTAATGCTTGTGGATAAAGGGGAAGGAATACCAGAAGGTGATTGAGAAGCCATGACTCCTTTATCAGAAATGGTAGAAGATCCATGAGAATAAGCAAACGCTGGTGAAACAGAAACTTGAGCAATTTGAGAATTTCTGTTGAATTGACTTATGAGCATTTGTATATGATCTTGAGTTAAGCTTTGAAGATTAAAATATGCTCCTCCAGTCTGGTTAGAAGCATTGCCATTATTGGCAAAGACATTAGCAATTGCATTATTATTCTGATGAACAAATTGCACTTGTTGACCTTGTTGTGACCTCATTTGATTTTCATTGAACTTATAACCAGGTGGATATCCATGGACCTTGAAATACTTTTGTATAGTATGTCATGTTTTACCACAATGAGTACATATTGGTTTGGCCATAACCTTGTTGCTTTGATATGCTGCAACAAGAGCTGAATTATCATATTGATTTTCAACATGACTAGCAACTGAGACAGAAGCTTGAAATGCAACATTGTTTGCAAGAGGTTTGATCATCCTTTGCCTTTCATCTTGTGTAACAATATTGAATGCCTCCTCAATATATGGAATAGGCTTGAGCATTAGAATGTGCCTCCTTGTGTTCTCAAAGGACTCATTAAGACACATCAAGAACTTTGTTACACGGCTTCGTTGTTGTAAAACCTCCCATTTTGCTGCTGCATCACACTCACAGCGACCACAAGTACAAACAAGTAGATCTACATAATTCCTATACTCTTCCCAAAGAGTAACAAGTTCAATATAGTATGTAGATACATCTAAAGATCCTTTTTCAATCTTGCTTAACTTCTGTTCAATATCATATATCCTAGGAGCATCATCTTGCTTAAACCTAGCTAAAAGATTGTTCCATATACCTTATGTTGTGGAGATAAAGAGCAGGCTCTGACCAATCTTCTTTGAAACTGAATTCATAAGCCATGTTGCTACAATGTCATTGCACCTTGACCATGCACCATAGTCTTGATGTCCTGAAACTGGTTTATGAATTGAACAATCAATAAACCCCAATTTATTGCGCACATTAAGTGTCATATGAACTGAACTTCTCCAAGAATGAAAATCACTAGCAGTAGCCAGTCTATCTGACACAAGAACTAGGCCTGCGTGATCACTACTATGCAGATAATACGGATTATCATATAAATTCGTCGGATTACGATTCTGTGGTGGTAATGCGGACTCAATATTTTTTGGATTTACAATCGCCATTCATACGGAAATCAAAGAAATCAGAAAGAATATGTGAAGCAATAGAACAAGATTGCAATCACTAAGGTCAAACAAAAGAAAGAAAGACGAAATCGAGATACAGTCAATTATCACTTGTTGTAGCTCTGCGAAAACGAAAATGAGAATCGCAAACAAAATTGAACTCATCTAGAGATTGATCAATGAACAGCTCATGGATTCGTTGAATCGGCGAAGAATCGGAGATGCGGAAGCTATTGATTTCGCTCTGATACCATGTTAAGATTGAAATTTGAGCAAAAGAAGAATTCATTGTATTCAAGATGATGATCAAAAACATAGTTCTTTAGTCTTTATACAAGTTGATTAAATCGTTAATGACCATTAAGAAAATTAACAACATTAACTAATCATACCAACTAAACCATACTCAACCAAAGATAAACCGGTCTCTCATATTTTAAATAAAGTCAAAGATTATTTACTCTTTCTAACAAGAAATAAGTTGAACTTTTTTGAAGGGAGTAAAAAGAGCTTTAACCTTTGAAGAAAGTAATGAATCGGTTTGATAGAATATTAATTTTCTTTGAATGTAAGAGAAGTTACAGATTCTTCCCAATATTAGTTTTTTTTTGTTAAAGAATATTATTATTTTTGTAACTTTGTTTATAAAGATTCTCTCCAATACCTTACTTTTCCAAATGTGTATCACATAATCACCAAACACAAGTAGGTCAAAACAATTTGTTTAGCAAGTAAATGTTTTGTAACAAGAAAAATAAAATCTTTGCTTTTGTAATAAACAATTCCAAAATAAGAAGGTTGTAATATAATGATGAATCTAATACTTAACTTTTTGTTTCGAACAGAATATAATATAATCAAGATATATTAATATGCAAGTCATAGAAATGGAGTTGTATAAATACGTGAATTAATCAACGAAGAAGCATAACAAAACATATATAAGAAAAGAAAAAAAAATAAATATAAGATCTGCACAGTCACTCCAAACAAGCAAGGTTCTTCTTATTTTAATTTTAATTTTACTTTTATTTCATTTTTTATATGCAATTTTCTTATTTTCGCCAAAAAAACATTTTGTAAATCCTTTATAAATTAACAGTCTTGGGATAATGATAGTTTTTTTAATACAAAGAGATATTAATTAGGGTATTCTCACATTACCACATTTTTGAATTTTACTTCAAAAAAATACTACACTCTTAATTGTTTCAAAATACTACAAAATATTTAATTATGTTTAAACTCTAAACTTTCAAAACTAAACTCTAATTAGTGAATTCAAACCTACAAATTTAAATAGTAAAACCTTAAAACTCAATTTTGCATTTGATGTACTTTTGGAAGAAAAACACTTTAATAAAAATTTTGAAACATTTGAGACTATATGATATTTTTGGAACAAAAATTTTGTGTGGCTGCTTGATATCTTGTAGAATTAGTCATATTAATTAAATGAAAATTTCATTTTTGGGACCTAGAAAATATATTGATTTATCGAAATATTATTTACTTAGTATTAATCTATAAATGTTATATTGTACATGTTTTATGGTTATTTGATTATTAGAGAACCTATTGTGTACATATATAAACAACATGATCCAGATTATTTTATCGAATACTAATTTATAAAAATGATACTGTACATGTTTTATAGTTATTTGATACTGACTACCAAACTATATGTGTACATATGCAAAAATATGATCTAGGTTATGTTTATAAAGCTATGAAAAATCCTAGAAATTTAGTTTCACAAAAATAAGGTTTACTATCATAACAATGATCTCTAAGTTAACCAACATGAATTGGCCTACTGGTTAAGTTCATCGATCCTGAAAATATATTGGTCTAGGACATCACATGTTCGATTTACGTCCTGGAAATATACGGATTTCGACCCAGAATTTCTTCGTAATCCAGAAAAATTGATCTCGAAGTTACTTTTTTCTTTTCTTTTTTGGGATCAACTTAGTTTTCTTTCTACTCAAGAAACTCTAACCTAGAGATTTAAAATCTCATTCTCTATATTTTCTCCAGAAATGGACAAGCAAGTGAAGAAAGATGAGATAACAAGAGAAGACATTCTCAAGAAGATAAAAGAATCCTTAGGAAAAGACGGTGTCGTTTCAAGAACTGTTCTCATTGGTGAATCTGGTATAGGAAAGACATGGCTTGCCCAAAAAGCAAGCTACCTTATGAAGCAAGAAACCTCTTCATGTGTTCTCTGGTTACATCTAAACAAAAAGATTACAAATGAGAAATCTCTTTACGAGAATCTCGCTTCTCAATTTTCATTATTCTATGAATATGAAGAAGGTGAAGAACATGTTAATGATTCAGTAGATACCTTGAAAGACAAGATAGCTCAAGAGATTATCAATCAGAAGAAGAAGAATCTTTTGTTGATTTTAGATGATGAAGGAAGTATGACTAATGAAGAATTCATCATGAAATATTTAAAGCTTCAAGAGTTTCTTGAAGTATACTCAGCTCTTAAAACCCTAATCATAAGAAGAGATCAAAAACAAGAAAAAGATGAATCAACAATCAAAGTCACTCCACTTACAGAAGAAGAGTCAAAAAACTTACTTAAATCTTCAAGTGACTTCTTTAACTCACTTACTATTGAAGATTTGCCAATTTTGCTTCAGAAACTTTACGATAACAACGAAATCGAAAACCCTAATTTGATTTCTTGTATCGCACGTAAAAGCAAGGGTTTACCATCTGCAATTATTGTCTTAAACAAGTCTTTAAACAGCATCAAGTCATTATCTGAGAAACAAAAGAAGATCTTTAAAGAACTGATTTTAACTTCTGAGTCTTTAGATTCATCTGCTGCTTCTAAAAATGCTATAATTCGTAGCCAATACAATCCGGTTTTACGACTAAACTACGAGCTCTTAAAGCCTGATCAAGAAACGATTCAAAGTCCAATCATTGCTTGCTTTTGGCATGTTCTTGATTTCTACAAGCATTGTGGATGTGGTTACTATCGCGACCTAATTGTTCATTGGATCCTTGAAGGTTACTTCGATCCAGTTAAATCAGTTAAGAAAACATATTTGGAAGCACATTCGATTCTAATGGAGTTTATGAACAGAGGAATCTTGAAGATTCAAGAAGACAACATGTTAGTACCAGAGATGTCTTTAAACAATCTATTAGATCTTCAAGATTGTGGATTCTTTGGAAGATCTAAATTAGGATTCAATAGAGTTTATAATGGTGATAAAACTAAAGGACTTGGAAGAATCATTTTGATTGATGATATGATAACAACAAAAGATAAGAAGAAGATTAAAACAATTATAGTTAGTGGAAATCTATTAAGAAGAGAAGTTTCTAACAAGTTCTTTGAGAAACCAGAGATGCTAGATCTTGAAATTGTTGTTCTTTTCGAACCGAATTTTCGAAATCTCGTTGAATCTTTATCAAATTTAAAGAAACTTAGAGTACTTGTGATTAGAAACTGTGATCATCAAATCAAAAACATTGATTCTCTTCATGTTCTTGAGAATCTTCAAGTTCTTGAAGTCTCTGGTTCAACTTCTTTAGATAACATATCTAATGATTTCTTCAGAAACATGATTAATCTTCAAAGTCTTAACCTTTCAGGACTTATGATCAAATCTCCACCTTCATCAATTGAAAAGCTAAGTAAACTTCGTTGCTTTATACTTAGAGATTGTTCAGAGTTACAAGATTTACCAAACTTCAATGTATCTACAACTTCATTAGAAGTTATTGACATTAAAGGAGCTCGAAAACTCGAATCTTATTTCGATAAAGTTAAAGATTGGAAAGATTATAAAGGAAAGAACAAGAACTTTGCTCATCTTCAAAACCTTGAGTACTTAGATTTCTCAGAGACTAGAATCATTCGATTACCGATATTTCATCTCAAGAAATCTGATAAAGATTACAGTACTATGCCATCTTTAAACAGGCTTTTGCTTAGAAACTGTAAAAGGCTTAAGAGATTACCACAACTTGCACCATTGATCAATCTTCAGATTCTTGATCTTTCTTTTGCAACAGGTTTAGTTGAAATGTTTGAAGTTTGTTTAGAGAAGAAAGATGAGCTTAGGGTTCTTGATCTTTCTGAAACTAGTCTTCCTGAATTAGCTGATACAATCAATGGTGTTACTAATCTTAATCAGCTTCTGTTAAGAAACTGTTTAAAGATCACTGAGATTCCAAGTATTGAGAAGTTAATAAATCTCGAAGTTTTCGATGTTTCTGGTTGTAATCAGTTGATGAAGATTGATGGATCTTTCGAAAAAATTTCTTTTCTTCGAAAATTGAATCTTTCGGAAACTAATCTCTGTGAGTTACCTAATGGAATCACAGAGCTTTCTAATCTCAAAGAGCTTCTTGTAAGAAACTGTTCAAAGCTCAAGAGTATTCCAAATCTTGAGAAGCTAATAAATCTTGAGATCTTCGATGTTTCGGGATGTATCGAGTTATCGGAAATCGATGGATCGTTCGAGAAAATGTCTTATCTTCGTGAAGTGAATCTCTCTAAAACTTTACTAAAATCAGTTCCAGAGTTACCAAAACAGAGCATCCTCTGTTTTTCAAAACGTATTGTTCTTATGGATACAAGAAGTTTTGAGAGACATGAATGGGGTCAAATCAAAGAATGTTTAGAAATGAACATAAATGAAGAATCTAGCTTCTCTAATTCAATTGAGAAAAGTGATAAACTTGTTCGGTATAGCGATAGATATCGAGTTCTTGATCCTGAAGTTCCTGCAGATATCGAAATCTTCGATATAAGCAAATCAAAGGATCTTAAAACAGAGGATATAGCTAAAACAGAGTATGTATCCATTTCAGAGAATGAATCCACAAGCTTGTCTTCGATTTTCGACGAATTTCAGATGAGATCTGTAAAAGGTTGTTGGATAGAGAGATGCAAGAACATCGAAAATCTCTTTATCGCGAAAGAGAATGAAGAAGAGAAAGAGAAATCATCAGAATTCTTGTCATTGGAGAGTCTTTGGATCTCAAATCTTCCATTGCTTAAAAGCTTAAGCAATACTAATGGAGGATTTAACTTCAAGAATCTTAAGAAGCTAAGTATAGATTGTTGTCCAAGAATCAGAATTCTGTTCCCTGAGTTTCCTGAAAATCTTGAGATTCTTTGTGTGAAGTTTTGTGATAATCTTGAAAGATTGTTTGGAGAAGATAAAGTTGCAGAAATAACCAAACTTCGAATGGTTTATCTTCTTGATTTGCCTGTTTTATCAAGATTTGGAGCTAATATTTTAAGTGATATTACGTATAAGATTGAGAAATGTCCGAATTTGAAACCTACAGAAGATGAAATTACGGCTTGGAACAAGAGTAACTGAAGAAGTTTAAGAGGATCAGCTTCATAAGTAAGTGAACTAAGAACAAGAAAGTATTGAATTCTTTTTTATTTTATTTACAAAAGGACCATTTTCAAATAAAAATACCATAATAATAATATAGAGAAATTCTTCGAAACACCAAAAACTACCACATACTCTCAAAGGTTCCAAAAATATCACACGTTCCAAAAATACCACAAACATAAAACGTTAATTTTAAAGTTTTAGAATTTAAAATTTTGGGTTTGGGTTCACTAAATAGAGTTTATGGTTTAATTTTGAAAGGGGTAGGATTTGATTTTGGGGTTTTAGAGTTTAAATTTGAAGTTTTAAAACTATTTCAAATTTTGTGGTATTTTTGTGGTATTTTTGGAAAAAAGTGTGATATTTTTGAAATTTTTGGGAGTGTGTGGTATTTTTGGAATACCATAATATATATTTCTCGAAAAATACATAAATTTAGAATAGTCTTAAACCTACATAACTAAACTCTAATTGACTCAAGTCTAAAAATATAAATTTTAAACCTTCAAATTTAAATTTTATGTTTATGATATATAT